>WTXL01000199.1:0-38951 GCA_022376525.1 Russula vinacea | reverse complement strand
ACCGCACAGCAACCCGTATTCAAGTGGCACTGAATGCTGCGATCCCTGTTTGTTCACTTTGCATTAACCGCCGCCTCTGCAAGATTGCTGGGGCGAAAGTTGCGATGACTACAAATTCCGAGAGGCGCCGGGCTGTAATACAAGATCTGCTCATTGGTGTCGGCATTCCTATTCTCCAGATAATTGCCCGTGAGTGTGCCTAACTATTCAACGTCAACAAGTTTACAAGGATGGAATCAAGAATACGTTGTTTCGTCGAATCGTTACGATATATATGAAGATTTCGGCCCTGTCTTTGTAACAGTGACCACACCGTTATCATTCATTCTATTCTACGGGTGGCCCGTGGCGATAGGTGTTGTATCTTTCTTCTATTGTGGTGAGTATTCTGGCCTGTCTTCGCTTTTTGGTGCCCTGGAGGCTCATTGGTTCCAGTCACGTCCATTTGCGCGTTCTACAAGTACCAACGTCAGTTCAAGCAGATGATGTCTTCGCAGGGTTTTAGCCGTGGCCGTTACCTCCGGTTGATGGCCCTTTCTTCCGCCGATATACTCGGGAGCATTCCGTTGGGGACGTATATCATCGTCTCTAATGTGAAGGGCGGTGTCACACCTTGGAAAGGCTGGGCCTACACGCACAGCAACTATTCCGAAGTTGACCAGATCGCAGGCTCTGTCTGGAGGAATGACCCTGGTATGGAAATCGGCCTCGAGATGTTCCGCTGGTCGCTGGTCGCGTGCGCTTTTGTCTTTTTCGCGTTCTTTGGCTTTGCGGACGAGGCGCTCCAACATTATCGTCGGTTGTACACGTCGATCGCTAGTCATGTCGGCTACTCGACGTTCACTGACCACAAATCATCGCATGCGTGAGTAGTTTCATTCACTATATTAGTCCGTCTAGACGCGTTGGGGCTGAGTCTCCTGTTTTATTTTATTTTGCAGTACTTCGACAGTCCCTTGCGTCGATAGTGGCGTCATTGTTAACTCCGTAGTCAAAACGACTAGAGACAGGCGCAGATCGAGCATCTCCGCTGACCAATCCTTTATTTCATTCGCCGGTGACATTAAACCCGTTTTCAAAGCCAAGCAATACTCGCCTTCGAATACCGTAGCATCATCATCCGTGGAAAGATTTGATGAGCTCGAGATGCAGGGCCAGTCTACCCGCCGGCAGGAATTATACCAACTGTTCCTCCTGCATCTGTTCCGCATCATTTCCCTAACATGACCGAATCGACCATGAGCGCATACTCCAGCATTGACACGGTTTGAAGACTGAACCTGAATTTCTACCCAGGGCTTATGCGGTGACACGTTGGATGGTAGAGTAGCGCTTCCTGAGTGTTTGCTGTGGCACTACTTATTTTCTTCGATCTTCTTATACAATAATCTGGTCTCTTACCACCGCTTCGATGTAGCGTCTCCCCAACTTGTAGCATCCCGGAATATGATGCTAGTGAACGCTGCGTACATCTTAATGACACCATCCGCTTGTTAACACCGGTACCTCTCTAGGTTTGAATGACCACGTATTTTGTCGCTATAAGTTCTTTTGGCTGGAAATGAGGTTTAATTGCAAAGGACTGAGCACGCATCTATATGCACAACGATGTGTACTGTGTAGGCGGCGGCGGCGCGGCCCATGTCGCACAAGCCCGATATTTCCTGCGTTTCTCCCTATGTAACGAACCACGGAATGCCAGTGTTTCTCTTCTCATCTTTTGACTTCAGGTTTTTGCCTCGTATATAGTTTGTTGACCAGCGATGCACTGGCATTCGATTACAGTACCTTGACGTACGTAAAAGCGGATTGGACGTCCCAGGCCGCCAGTTTAGCGCTAGTTAGCGTTCGGCGAATGTGTCGCTCCCAAATCCGATCAACGCCACTCTGACCCACTCAGCTCCACCTCGTTCCTGACTCCCTGTAAACTTGAAACCCACGTCGTCCCCATCATCACCAGCAAATGTTTTTATGAAGAGAATGATGACGGCCGGACGCCATGACACTGGGAGACCAGGCGATTATCTGTCCGCATGTGGCAAGGCATATGGTGCGTCTTGTTGGGAGCCTTGGAGGTACTGTAGCGGCGCGACGCCACTTGCGCTCACGTGTTTGCATAGCCGCACGAATCTGGTAGTACGTATCCTATCCTATCTCGCAGTGCCTTGAGAGTCCGTGCCCCGGAATTTCGTGAAGTCACTCTGAAATGTTACATGCACAGTACCGATCATCAATCTGACCCACGGAAAAATCCGAGAAAAATACCTTCGCTCTGATCGCGGATATGAGTGCACTACTTCTCTCCGACTCTCTCCGACTCTCTCGTACCCTCGGTCTTAATCCCAAAGGAATGCGCACGCGTTTACTAGTATACTATGTGCACTGCACTTGCTAGTTAGGTAGCGACGAAAGCCATCAATTTGCAGTGAAGGGTTGAGTGTCCGCTCTTGGCAGCCTCTTGCACGCACCGTTCGTCCGGAACACTTACTACTAGCCAGTGTCCCTCGTTTCGCTCAAGGTTTCGCTGCCATGGTGCAAGTGCGACACGTGACCAACGGACGGTTTCTAGTCACCGAGCGCAAACATTATGTAATGAAACTGACAAAAATTTTACTGCATCTGCCGCATCGGCTGATTTTCTGATCTTCTCTTCAATCAACTGATTTTCTGATCTCCTGCCCACATTGGTATACTCTGCCCGTCTACAGGGACAGATGCTCCCCTGGAGAACTTTAATACTTCGGGGTGGGCGACAGTGTCAGACAACGTTCTAGCACCTGCAAGATGGCATAATTTCACGTTTGACTCGGGATGGTCGGCGTGTCAGACAACTGCTTTGGCACCTTGGCTCAACCTCAAGATCACTACGAATCCCACATCTGTCCGTCGACGAACAAACGATGTGCCATATTGGACCATCACGGGGGCGTCTCCCGGTCAATGGAGAACACCCCCCATCAGGCCTGTTCCCACCACCAAACCCGTCTTTCACAGTAAATGGGGCTTTCACAACACGATCTTATCCGAAAGCTGGATTTACGCGGTTTTGCTAGCATATAGAGTGACGCATGGAGTGCTACTGTACTACCTTTTAGAATCACTCGCGATCATAGGGTAGCATCATTATCAACGTGGATTAAGCTTCGCTCATGCTTAGGAAGGCCAAAAAGCCGTCTTATCTCTGTGAACATCTGGGACGTCAGAGAAGCACTGCGTGGCGTACATTCGAAATTCACTCGTGCCCTGTTTTGTCCTTGGGTCAGTTATAAGCTCAACAGAGCTCCCATTCCCATCGATTTTCTCGATTGCGCCAGTCGAGAACCAGAATGTCCCCCCACCAAACGAAGTCTACACTGCTTCTCTTTCATTGGTTTCGTGTTGTGTGCTATTCCCTTTACTGGCATCTTCAAGGTACGTGGAACAGTTCACGTGATTCAAGTATCATCTAAGAATGCACGGCCCAGCTTGGAATACGGGCACTTGCTTGTACATGATCTGGACCGGTATCGGATGCCTGATACAAGGCGTCAACTCGATCGTATGGAACAAGAACATGGTCAACAGGGCTCCGATCTACTGTGATATCGGTGATTCCGTCGATCTGTTGTCTCTCGAGCGTTCACTCACTCTCCGTCACCGCACAGCGACCCGTATTCAGGTTGCACAGAATGTTGCGATTCCGGCTAGTTCACTTTGCATCAACCGCCGCCTCTGCAAGATTGCTACAGCGAAAGTTGCGATGACCACAAGTGCCGAGAGGCGCCGTGCTGTGATACAAGATTTGCTAATTGGTCTCGGCATTCCTATTCTTCAGATGATTGTCGGTGAGTGTGCTCAACTATTTATTGTCAATTGTCAGCGAGCTGTTTACATGGATGCAACCCAGAATACGTTGTCTCGTCGAATCGTTACGACATCTATGAGGATTTTGGCCCTGTCTTCGGTATCGTGCTTACGCCGCTGAGCTTCGTTCTCTTCTACGCGTGGCCCGTGGTGATCGGTACCGTATCTCTCTTCTATTGTGGTGAGTATTCTGGCTTGTCTTCGCCTTTGGTGCCCTGGGGGCTCACCAGTTTCAGTCATGAGCATTCGCACATTCTACAAGCGGCGACGCCAGTTCAGCGAGATAATGGCTCATTCGCAAGGTCTTAACCGTGGCCGGTATCTCCGGCTGATGGCCCTTTCTGCCACCGAGATAATTGGGACCATTCCGTTGGGGACGTATTTCATCGTCAACAATGCGCAGATAGGTGTCACATCTTGGAAAGGCTGGGCGTATACGCACAGCCACTACTCCCATGTCTTCAAGGTCCCAAGCTCCGTTTGGAAGAATGACCCCCGGGCTTGCGGCGGCTTCGAGACATACCGTTGGTCGCTTGTTGCGTGCGCTTTTATCTTTTTCGGCTTCTTTGGCTTTGCCAATGAGGCGCGCCAAAATTATCGCCGTTTGCTCACGTCGATTGCCGGTCGTATCGGCTACTCGACGTTCACTGACCACGGATCATCGGATGCGTGAGTAGTTCATTCCCTATATCGGTCAGTCTAGACGTGTTGAGGCTCACTCTCCTTTTGCAGTACTTCGTCAATCCCTTACGGGCGAAGCGGCGTCGCTGTCACTGTGGTCGGAATGACTAGAGAAAAGCGCAGATCGAGCATCTCTACTTTCCGAACCTCTACTTCCATCGCCAGTGACGTTAAGCCCGAGTTAAAATTCGAACAGTATTCGCCTTCGAATACCGTGACATCCTCATCTGTGGAGAACTTTGATGAGGTCAAGACGCAGGGCCAGTCAACCCTGCCGGCGATCATGCCAACAGTTCCTCCTGCATCTGTTCCGCCTCATCTCCCTCACAGGACTGAATCGACCATGCGCTCATACTCTGGCGTTGACACGGTTTGAAGACTGAGCCTGAACTTGATTGCTTTCATTACACCTTCATTCATTCATTCGTTTCTTTCTTTCCTTGGGTTTTTTGTACCTATGTCAATCATACGGTTGTTTGTTTATGTGTAATTCTGCCCAGAGCTGAGGCGCTGACGCGTTAGTGTTTTGCCATAGCGTTATTTATTTTCTTCGATTTTCATATACAGTAGTCGTGGTCTCGTTCCACCACTTTGATGTTGATGTAGCGCCTTCCCAGCTTGTAACATCCCGAGATACTGTGCCGCGGACATTTTATAGCCTTCCGTTTGCTTGTACCACCAGTTCTTCTCATGTTTTACCGTAATAAGCGCAGCTTGTTACCATGAACCCCTTTGACTGGAAATGACCTCAAGGGCACCACGGCGCCGCCATCACATTCTTTTCTATAAGAATCGATCAAATGCAACAGCATGCGCGCTCTGACTTGGCGCGAGGGTACCGAGCCATGTGGCCCAAGATGTGGCCCACGCCCGACATTCCCTTATGTTTTCCCATATGTTTCTACCTCATCGTTGCCCACATTATTCTACTTTTATGCACAGTGGTTGATACATGCAATTACTTGGACGTAGATAAAAGCGGACATAGTGAACACCTGAACATCCGTTGGCGCTCAGCGATTTGTTGCCTCAGTTCGAGTCGTTCTGTCGCATTTCCCGCGGTAAGTCACGGTCTCGCGATCTCACCCCCGTTTTCATCGTCACTATCTAGCAAATGTTTATAAAACAACATGGCAAGCTGGACGTCGTGAACACTGGGATATCAGGCGATTATTGTCCGAGTACGGTACGTTGTGTGTTGGAGGTGCAACACACAGCGCGACGCCACATCCCCATGGAGCTCGTATGAACATCAGAACCTTAAATCTCGTCGGAAGTCCATTTTCCAAGCTCCCAAGCAAGACATACGCATTCTCATAACTTATTCAGGACCCCTGAACGTTCCAGCCCGATCACGACGACTCTGCGACAGTGACACCGGCCCGAACCATCTGGCCAAGCATTTCTTTCCGTTGCATTCGCTCCTCCCTCTTGTTGGTTAGAAACACCGAGGGTGAGAGGCACCAGTATCGGCGTCAATGCACCCTCGCCACGGGTCCCGATGCAGACGTACAGTGAAGTATAGAAACACACCTTCACCGTGAGCAGTAGAGACAGTTTCGCCTGAATGAGCACATGCACTTATGACCGACGATGCCGCGCGCCACGTCCGCGAAACAGTGACGTGAATACTGTTGAGAGGCAAGTACGGTTCTGCGCTTGGCATCAATGCATCGAACATGTCCCCAGCCCTGTGTCACTGGCCTCACACAAGTAGGGAGATGGCGCAGTAGGCAGGACGTCATGGCTGTTGTCCATGAGTTACTTTTCGCAAGACGGCTGATCCTTGCAAATGGCAAAGGCAGAAAACGTGACCAGCGGACGATTTCAAGTCACCGATCAGGCAACATCATTACATAACGATGCAGATCAGCTGGTTCTCTCGTCTCCTGCCATCAAGTTCACGTTAACTCGGGATGGTCGGCGTGTCAGATAACTGCTTTGGCACCCTGTCTTCTATGGATGCCACATCTTCTCACAGAACAAACGATGTGCCATTTTGGACATTGGATTATCACCATCACAGGTGCGTCTTCCGGGTTTTTGGAAACACACCACCGGGCCTGTTGCCACCACTAAAACTGCTCCCATTTTTTATAGTAAATGGGAACGGGCATGCTTGCACAACACGGTATTCGTTTTCTGTCCGAACGCTAGATTAACTTGGTTTTGCTAGCATATAGAGTGACGCATGGAGGGCTACTGTACTACCTTTTAGCACAAGGTAGCATCATTCTCTGGCCATCAACTTTTGCTCCTGCTTAGAAAAGCCAGAAAGTCGTCCTATCTCTGTGGAAATTAGGGACATCAGAGAAGCCTTGCGTGGCGTACATTCGAAACTCAGGCCCTGTTTGCCCTCGGGCTAGTTATAAGCTCAACAGAGCTCCCATTCCCATCCATCTTCTCGATTACGCCTCATTCGAGAATTGCAATGTCGCCCCCACCCAATGAACTCTATACTGCTTTTTCTTTTATCGGTTTCGTGTTGTGTGCTATTCCCTTTTACTGGCATCTTCAAGGTACGTGGAATAGTTCACGTGATTCGAGTATCATTCTAAGAATGCACGGCCCAGCTTGGAATACGGGCACTTGCTTGTACATGATCTGGGCCGGTCTTGGATGCCTGGTACAATGCATCAACTCGATCGTATGGAACAAGAACATGGTCAACAGGGCTCCGATCTACTGTGATATCGGTGAATCCGTCGATCCGTCGTCTCTCGAGCGTAAACTCACTCTCCGTCACCACACAGTGGCTCGCCTTCAGGTTGCACAGAATGTTGCGATTCCGGCTTGTTCACTTTGCATCAACCGCCGCCTCTACAAGATTGCTACAGCGAAAGTTGCGATGACCACAAGTGCCGAGAGGCGAAGGGCTGTAATACAAGATTTGTTGATCGGTCTGGGCATTCCTATTCTCCAGATGATTGTCCGTGAGTGTATTCCGTTATTTATGGTCAGTGAGTTGTTTACACGGATGCAACCCAGAATACGTTGTATGCTGGGATCGTTACGACATTATTGAGGATTTTGGCCCTGCCGCCAGTACCATGCTTACGCCGCTAAGCTTCGTTCTCTTCTACGCGTGGCCCGTGGCGATCGGTACTGTATCTCTTTTCTATTGTGGTGAGTACTCTGGCTTGTCTTCGCTTTTTGGTGCCCTAGGGTCTCACCAGTTCCAGTCCCGAGCATTTACACATTCTACAAGCGCCAACGCCAGTTCAACGAGATAATGGCTAATTCGCAAGGTCTCAACCGTAGTCGATATCTCCGGCTGATGGCCCTTTCCGCCACCGAGTTACTTGGGACCATTCCGCTGGGGACGTATTTTATCGTCATCAATGCGAAGGCAGGTGTCAAACCTTGGAAAGGATGGGCCTTCGCGCACAGCCACTTTTCCCATGTCATCCAGATCCCAAGCGTCGTTTGGAAGAAGGACCCCGGCGGCATCGAGACATACCGTTGGTCGCTTGTCGCGTGCGCTTTCATCTTTTTCGGCTTCTTTGGCTTTGCGGATGAGGCGCGCCAACATTATCGTCGCTTGTACACGTCGATCGCCAGTCGTATCGGCTACTCGACATTCACTCATCACGGATCATCGGATGCGTGAGTAGTTCATTCACTATAGTGGTCCGTCTAGACGTGTTGGGGCTCACCCTCCATTTTCAGTACTTCGTCGGTCCCTTACAGGCGGAGCGGCGTCGCTGCCAGTGTCACTGTGGTCAGAATGACTAGAGAAAAGCGCAGATCGAGCATCTCCACTGACCAAACCTCTACTTCCATCGCCAGTGACGTGAAGCCCGAGTTAAAATTCGAACAGTATCACCCTTCGAATACCGTGACGTCATCGTCTGTGGAATGTTCTGATGAGTTCAAGATGCAGGGCCAGTCAACCTTGCCTGCGGGGACCATGCCGACGGCTCCTCCTGAATCTGTTCTGCCTCACTCCCGTGACTCAGACAGGATCGAATCAACCACGAGCTCATACTCCGGCGCTGACACTGTTTGAAGACTGAGCGAGAACTCAGCTGCTTTCGTTACACCTTCGTTCGTTCATTTCTTTCTTTCGTTGGGTTTTTTTTATCTCGGCCAACTATACCTTTGTTTGTTTATGTGGAATTTCTATCCAGGGCTGAGCGCCGACTCGTCGGTGCCTTGCTGTAGCGCTGTTTATTTTCTTCGATTTTCTCAAATTCTTATACAGTCACGGTAGTGCTGGTCTCATTAGACCACTTTGATGTTGGTGTAGCACCTTCCCAGCTTGTAGCATCCAGAGATACTGAGCCGCGGACATTTTCTAGTCGTCCGTTTGCTTTTTCTGTCTGTTCCTTCCCATGTTTAAATGAGCACGAAGCCTGTTACCATGAGCCCGTTTGGCTGGAAATGATCAAATAATCTTTCTTACCTGCAATCTCTTTAAGAATTTATTCTTACGTCTCAACCGTACTTGGTGCCTAAAGGCATCACGGCACCTCCATCACATCCTTTTCTATACGAACCGATCAAATGCAATGCACGGTCTAACTTTCTCATATGTTTCTCCCTCATCGTTGGCCACATCAAAGTGACATCATTCGACTTTTCATATACAGTGGTTGATACATGCAATTACTTGGACGTAGATAAAGGCGGACAAGGCGGACACTCGAACATCCATTGGTAGTCAGTGATTTTTGTTGCTTCCTGTTCGAGTCACTTCGCCTGTGATACCCCTTCGACCTCGCCTGCATCTCGCGTTTTACACCACGGTCTCCCTCGCTCCCGTTTTCTTCGTCATCATCTAGAAAATTTTCATAAACAGAATGACATGCTGGACGTCGTGGACACCGGGAGATCAGGTGATTATTAATTATTGTCCGAGTGTAGTACTCTTTGTGAGTCACGTTCGTGCTCCGTGCTCACAGTGTGTAGCGTGCCGGTGGTAAGGGAAGAGGTCAGCACGCGGGTACTACTATTGAGAGTTGGCTTAGCCACTCTGAGACTATCATTGTATAGTTATTTCTGCACAGCTTATGGGCAGGAGCGCGTAGCGCTTCTCGCTCGAAGATGAGGGGTGCGTGTCCAGGGGCGAGCTCGCAACGGGTGGGTGGGCCCACCTGAAGCAGGCTGATTGCCATCAGACCGCAAAGCTCATCATCGAAGTTTCATTGGAACTTGAACTGGGAGTGGTGGGTGGGTGAAATTGAAGCGGCACGGAGGTTCTTTGAACCATCCAAAGGGGAACATGAGAGAGGATGGTGGAAGGGACGACAAAACGAACGTGTCACGTGTCGCCCTCTCCGCTTACCCAAAGACCACATTCTGGGCCTACGCTCGTGCCTCGCTAGGCCCCCTGAAAATTCCGGTTAAGGTCGGGTACCGATTTTGGCCATTTTGGGCCCTGACAGGTGGACCAAATTTGACCCAAATTGGGGGTCTGATGGGTGGATTCGGTACCCGACATCCCAAAAAGTCGCTTGATGGGTGGACCTCGGTATCCAACCTCTAAATAGCATCAAAAAATCATAGAAATTCAGTAAAATTCGAAAAAAAATTCCTGAACATGATTTGATCATCCCGGTCATCAGGAGGTCAGTTTGGGTTTAAACCAGGTTCGGGTTATCACATTGGTATGAGATTTCTAGTATTAGAACTTCTATCTACAACAATATACACCAAAGGTGGCACGCCGTTCCGCGATCCGTGCCGCTTGCATCCTATCAGCGGCCTTGTGCAGGGTTTTGACAGTGTCGACAGACACGTGCAACCATTTGCGCTGGGTGCGCTCCAAGAGTGCATGTTTCTGAGGATTAAATAGGCCTGTGGGAGCATCAGTGGACAACTGACGAGAACAAGTAGGAGGACCGACATTATAAGTCATGAAAACAAGCATCAAAAAGAACGACACAAAGATTTGAGAGCCATACAGCACGGCACGTAAAACCCTGGGGTAAAATGGTACCGTACTAATAAAGATCATGGTTACTGTTCAGCGAAGGTTTTTGCAGCAAGGGAGAGAACATACCAATATGAAAGCTTCTTGTGATGACCAGAAAGTAGGCCAGCGTCTTCAACATCAGAGCCTTTTGGTCAGAAATATTCCCGCTGAGCCTTTGCCAAGGCAGCCAACAGTCGTGTCGGCTCAGGAAAGCCAATCAGACGAACCCACATGTAAGGGCCAAACATTACGCATTCCGTGTCTTTGACATACCTAGTCCAGACTCAATCGATCAGCATGCGTTTCACGATGTACCAGAAGTCGGCGCAGCTCCAGATATGATCTATGATAACCTTCGCCAGATGCGTAAACCCTAGGCGGGGCGTCCTGCGTGCACGTACATGTCAAGGGTGTGCCTGCTCGAGATGTCCATCGTGGGTGGGTGTCGTCACTGTCATGGGCATGAGCCAGCGTGGCCCGGGGCGTCGTCGATTACATACCTATTATGCATCAGCATGGACAAAAACGAGAAAGTTTCCTCCAGCCCATGTTTGGAGCAAGGGAGGGGATCGTGACGTCGTGATGAGGGGCGGTGATAAAAAGAGAAAGAAAAAGAAAAAGAGGTGACTGAGGGGCGAGTGAGACAGGGCAATGGTGAGGGTGAGGATGGGGCGAAGGTGAGGGTAAGTTTGAGCTTGCTCTTGGGGCAAGTGAGGGTGAGGATGGCGAGGGTGAGGGTGAGGCGGGACGAGGGGGGTGAGGACGGGGCGAGGGTGAGGGTGAGGGTTCAGATCTTCATCGCATTGGGACGATGGTCAGGTGATCCAGTCCGGTCCATGGTCATTGTCCACCCTCTCATGAGTGGACAGGTACCCAACCTCTTGCAATGGGAGGTCTCGGGGGTGGACTCCGGACCCCAACCTCAACCCCCAAAAGGTGTCCAGGTGGGTGGACGGACCTTAGCCGGTACCCAACCCTCCTTCCTTATATGGTATACGAACGAGTGGACCAGACTCCGACCCTACCTGGGAATTTCAGGGGGCCTGCCTCGCTTCGCCCCAGAATCCTAGTTGTATCAACTTGTATGTCGGAGGTGCATCACACAGCGCGACGCCACAGCCGCAGGGAGCTAGTCTGAACATCAAAACCCTCGGACGTCCAACTTGCAAGATTCCAAACAGCTTTCTCATTTCATATACAGGACCCCTAAACTTTCCAGGCCGATCGCGACGAGTCGGCGACAGTGACACTGTCCCTATTTCTCTTGCCTTTCTTTCCTTTGCATTGGCTCCTTACATTTGGTGGTCGGAAACACAGAGGGAAAGAGGCAATATCCACCCTCACCACGGGTCCCGATGCAGACGCACAGCGAAGTATGGAAACATACCTTCATCGGGTGCAGTAGAGATAGCTCCAAGCTTGCCAGAGTGGCTGTATGAGCACACGCGCTTGTGACCATGCGCCTGACGATTCCGCGCGCCATGTCCGCGAACGTGATCACTGTTAAGAGAGGCAAGCGCGGTTCCACGCTTGACATCATCGATCGTGGCAACACCGAATTTGTCAGTGTCTCCAGCCCTGTGTCAATGACCTCTTGCTGGTGAAGACACAAGTAGCGAGGGGGCGCAGCAGGCAGGATGTCGAGGGCCATCGTCCACGAGTTGTTTGCCAGGAAGGGGAAGGGGCCGCAACACGATCAGCCGATCGGCAAAGCGAAAAAACGTGACCAACGAAAACACAAAAGTTACATAACGAAACAGAGCAGCTGATCGATGATCGATCGATGATAATCCTTCTCCTTGATCTTCTCCCAGGGTTACTGTAACTCGGGATCGTCGGCGTGTCAGACAACTGCTTTTGCACCTTATCTTCTGTGGATGCAACGTCTGTTCACAAATGCGGAACAAACGATGTGCCATTTTGGACAAGATATTGAATTATCGTCATCACGGGGGCGACGGGGCCGCCGTCGGGGCGTCAAGCGGGGCGTCCTCCAGATCTTTTGAGAACACAACCACCGGGCCTGTTCAAGTTCCCACCACTAAAACCGCTGCCATTTCTGCAGTAAATGGAAGCGGGGAGGTTTGCAGAACGCGGTATTCGTTTGTCGTCCGAACGCTGGATTAACTTGGGCATATAGTAGAGTGACGCATAGAGCAAGGCATAGAGGGCCACAGGCACGGCTAGGGCTGTACTCCCCCGAGGTACCACCCTGACCCTGGGTCCCTGAAGAATCACTAGTCACTCGCGATCATCACACCCATTTCCGAGTCTGGCCATCATGAATTAGGTTTTTGCGCAGAAAGCTAAAAAATCGTTTCATCTCTGTGGACATCTAGGAATCATGAATTGGGTTGTGCGCAGAAAAGCCAAAAAGCTGTTTCATCTCTGTGGACATCTGGGATGGTAGAGAAACCTTGCATTGCGTGCATTCAAAATTCACTCAGGCCCTGTTTTACCATCGGGCCCAAGATCGGGCCAGCTATAAACTCAAGTTACCCAACAGAGCTCCCATTCCCATATATCTTGTCGATTGCGCAGGGAGCAACTGAGAACCGCAATGTCTCCTAACCAGATCTACACTGCCTTCTCTTTCATTGGTTTCGTGCTGTGTGCCATTCCCTTTTACTGGCACCTTCAAGGTACGTTACTGTAATCTATTGATTCTATTCACGTGATTCAAGTGCTTCATATACGGGCCAGCTTGGAATACGGGCACTTGCTTGTTCATGGTCTGGGCAGGTCTCGGATGCCTAATGCAATGCATCAACTCGATCGTGTGGAACGGGAACATGACCAACAGGGCTCCGATCTACTGTGATATTTGTAAGTCCGTTCATCCCTTGTCTCTCGATCGTTCACTCACTCTCCGTCGCCGCACAGCAACCCGCATTCAAGCAGCACTGAATGTTGCAATCCCGGCCTGTTCGCTTTGCATCAATCGCCGCCTTTACAAGATTGCTACGGCGAAAGTTGCGATGACTACATATCCAGAGAGGCGCCGGGCTGTGATACAAGATTTGCTGATTGGTGTCGGCCTTCCTATTCTCCAGATAGTTACTCGTGAGTGTGCTTAGCCATTCACTCAATTTCACTGTCAGCGATTTTACGCGTATGCAATCCAGAATACATTGTTTCTTCGAATCGTTACAATATTTATGAGGATTTTGGCCCTTCCCTCGCTCTCGTAGATACGCCGCCAACATTCTTTCTCTTCAACGCGTGGCCCGTGGCGATCGGTACTGTATCTCTATTCTATTGTTGTGAGTATCCTGGCCTGTCTTAGCTTTGGGTGTCCTGGCTCATTAGTTCCCAGCGACAAGCATTTACACGTTCTACAGGCGCCAACGTGAGTTCAGGCAGATGATGTCCTCTTGCCCAGGTCTCAGTCGTGGCCGGTACTTCCGGCTAATGGCTCTATCTGCTATCGATATACTCGGGACCATTCCGTTGGGGACATATTTCATCGTCGCCAATGCGAAGGCGGGTGTCAAACCCTGGAAAAGCTGGGCCGACGCGCACAGAAACTATTCCGAGGTCATCCAGATCCCAAGTATCGTTTGGGAGAACGACCCAGATCTGGCTGATGGCCTCGGGATATTCCGCTGGTCGCTGGTCGCGTGCGCTTTTATCTTTTTCGGGTTCTTTGGCTTTGCGGATGAGGCGCGCCAGCATTATCGACATGTGTACACGTCAATCGCCAGTCGTATCGGCTACTCGACGTCCACTCACCGTGGATCATCCCATGCGTTAGTGGTCCATTCACTATAATTAGTTCGTCTAGACGTATGGGCTCAGGCTCACTCTCCTTTTGCAGTACTTCGTCATTCCCCTACGGGAAGAGCGGCATCATTGTCACTGTGGACAGAATGACCAGAGACAAGCGCAGGTCGAGCATCTCCACTGACCAACCCTCGATCCCGTTCATTTCCGTCGCCTCAGGCTGTGACAATAAACCGAATCTCAAAGTTGAGGGCTATTCGCATTCGAATACCGTGGCACAGTCCGAGTCGTCTGTAGAAAGTTTTGATGTGTTCAAGATGCAGGGCCAGTCGCCCTGTTGGTGGGGATCATGCCAACGGTTCCTCCTTCATCTGTTCCACCTCATTCCCCTGACAAGACCGAATCAACCATACGCGCATACTCCGGCGTTTAGTAGCCGCCAACTCGCCGGTTTACACGATTTGAAAACTGAGCCAGAACTCGGCTCCTTTCGTTACACTTTCATTCATTTGTTTATTTATCTCGTTGGGTTCTTAACTCGGCCAACTATACTCTTGTTTGTTTATGTGTAATTTCTGCCGAGGGCTGACGCGTTGCCGTAGCGTTACTTATTTTCTTCTATTTTCTTACACAGTAATCGTGGTATCTGTTCCACCACTTTAATGGGCGCCTTCCCAACTTTGTAGCATCCCGAGATACTGTATGATGAACGCCGCGGACATGTTAACGTCCGGTGACTAGCCTTCCGTTTGTTTTTACTACCCGTTTTATCCGTTCATCACCTTTTCCATACGTGCGCGGTCCGACTTGGCAGTTGGCATGAGTGTACCGAGCCATGCAGCCCAAGCTCGACATTCCCTTGCAGTATCCTTCCCCATATGTTTCTGCCTCATCATTCGACCTTTACGTACTGTAAAGTAGTTAATACAGGCAAATTACTTGAACATAGATAAAAGCGGACATAACTTAGTGGACAACCGAACATCGGTTGGCGTTCAGCAATTTTGTTGCCTCCCGAGTCACTGCCCCTAAATACCTCTTTGACCTCGCTCGCATCTCGCGTGTTACACCACGGTCTCACGGCATCGCTCGCGATTTCATCGTCACTATCTAGCAACGTTCATAAAACAGATCAGGCGATTACTGTCCGAGGCTCCGAGCACTGTACATCTGTGTTGGAGATGCAACAAAGCGACGCCACAGCCGCCGCATGGAGCTACAGTAGTATGTACATCAGTATCCTAAAACTCGTCGGAAGTCCATCTTCCAAGCTTCCAGGAAAGACGTATGCATTCTCATAACTTATACAGAAGTCATAGACCCCTGAAACGTTCCACCCGACCACTGTGTCAGCGCCCCTATCTCTCTGGCTATGCCTTTCTTTCCTTTCCATTAGCTCCTCCCCTTTGATGGTCAGAGACGCTCCTTCATCGCGAGCAGTATAGACAGTTTTGAGCTTGCCAGAGTGGATGTATGAGCGCACTCGAGACTTTGCACCTCAGGCTGGAGATGCCGCGCGCCACATCCGCGAACCTGATGACTGTTGAGAGAGGGAAGTGCGGTTCCACGCTTGGCATCGCCGTGGCATCACCGAAAATCGCCCAGACCTGTGTCAATGGCCCCTTGCTTGTGAATACACAAGGCGGCGCAGCAGGCAGGACATCGAGGACCGTCGTAGATGAGTTGCTCACAAGGAAGAGATGCAAGAGCATCAGGAATTAGGCATTCAGTTTTCCAGTTTAGAGATTGCTCAACCCAGGCAACCACTGAAAACCAGCTGAAACATAGAAGCTTGAAAACTTCTGAAAACCTACCTGGCTACGAGCCTACCTCAGGGGGTGAGAAGTGGAAATTTGGACACCTACAGAAACCTAGGGAAAATTATATGGAAACCAATGAAACTTGTGGTCTGAGATCCTGCAGATTATCAAGTTTCCAGGTTTCTGGGTTTCCAAGTTTCAGGAAACCTGGAAATCAGCGGAAACCAGCAGAAACCAGGATCATAATTTTCCATTTTGCTGATGTCAGACAGGATGACGGGGTCACGTCAGAGTGACTCGAGTCAGATGTAGATCTGGTGGTTAGACCTTTTTAAAAATTGTTCTGATCGTTATCGTTATCGATATTGGAATTATTATAATCAGGAAACTGGAACTACGCACCACCCCGTCTGTATAGAAAGTTCTCACTTCTCACGGACCCTTGAACCATCACAGTAGCCGTCAGACAAAACCAAGTGACTTTGACGACTCGGACGGGTCGGAGTCTCACCTCGTCAGACCCAGGTCATGACAACACTGCTCTAAGACGACGATCAGCCGATCGAAAAACGTGACCAACGGACGATTTTAAGTCACCGATCGTTTCTCAACATTACGTAACGAAACAGAGCATCAGCTAGTTTTTCTGATCTCCTGCCATCAAGTTCACCTTAACTCGGGATGGTCGGCGTGTCAGATAACCACCTTATCTTCTATGGATGCCACGTCGGTTTCAAGGATGCATCGTGAACAAGCGATGTGCCATATCGGACAAGATATTGAATTATCGCCATCACGGAGCCGTCTTCCAGGTCTTTTGAGAACACCCTGCCGGGTCTGTTCGCGCCACTGAAACCGCTTTCATTTTTACAGTAAATGGGAGCGGGGCAAGGAGCGGGGAGGTCTACGCAACGCGATATTCGTTTGTTTTCTGAACGCTGTTAGTGGATTAACTTGGTAATGCCAGCATATTGAATGACGCATAGAGGGCTACTGTATTACCACTGCACGAGGAATCAGTCGCGATCATCAAATTTTCGTGGATTAAGCCCACTCTCGCAGGAAAGCCAAAGCGCTGGCGCATCTCCGGGGACATCTGGGATTTTAGAGAAGCCCTGCATTGCCCCGTACATTCGAAATTCACTCCTGCCCTGTTTTATCCTCGGGCCAGTTATAAGTTCAAGAGAGCTCTCACTCACATCTATTTTGTCGATTGCGCCGCATTTGAGAACCAAAATGTCCCTCCCTCCTAATCAGCTTTACACTGCCTTCTCTTTCATTGGTTTCGTGTTGTGTGCTATTCCCTTTTACTGGCACCTTCAAGGTACGTAAATCTAGTATTCACGTGATTCGAGTGCTTCATTCTAAAAATGTACGGGCCAGCTTGGAATACGGGCACTTGCTTGTTCATGATCTGGGCAGGTCTCGGATGCCTGATACAATGCATCAACTCGATCGTGTGGAACGGGAACATGATCAATAGAGCTCCAGTCTACTGTGACATCTGTAAACCCCTCGATCCCTTGTCTCTCGAGCGTTCACTCACTCTCCATCACCGCACAGCGACTCGTATTCAAGTCGCAATGAATGTTGCAATCCCGGCTTGTTCACTTTGCATCAACCGCCGCCTTTACAAGATTGCTACGGCGAAAGTTGCGATGACTACAAATTCCGAGAGGCGCCGAGCTGTGATACAAGATTTGCTGATTGGTGTTGGCCTCCCGATTCTCCAGATAATTACTCGTAAGTGTGCTCAGCCACTCACTACCAGCGAGTTGTTTACACAGATGCAATTTAGAATACGTTGTTTCTTCGAATCGTTACAACATTTTTGAGGATTTTGGACCCGCCTTCGGTCTCGTAGAAACGCCACTAACATACATCCTTTTCTACGCGTGGCCCGTGGTGATCGGTACTGTATCTCTCTTCTATTGTTGTGAGTATCCTGGCTTGTCTTCGCTTTAGGTGCCCTTGCTTATTAGTTCTAGCCACAAGCATTTACGCGTTCTACAAGCGCCAACGTCAGTTCAGCCAGATAATGATCCATTCCCAAGGTCTTAACCGTAGCCGGTACTTCCGGCTGATGGCCCTTTCTGCGACCGAGATTCTTGGGACCATTCCTTTGGGGACGTATTTCATCGTGTCCAATGCAAAGGCAGGTGTTCAGCCTTGGGAAAGCTGGGCTGATATGCACAGTGACTATTCCGAGGTCAACCAAATCCCAAGCATCGTTTGGGAGAACGACCCATATTTGGCTGTTGGCCTTGGGATATTCCGCTGGTCTCTGGTCGCGTGCGCTTTTATCTTTTTCGGGTTCTTTGGCTTTGCGGATGAGGCGCGCCAGCATTATCGACATGTGTACACGTCGATCGCCAGTCGTATCGGCTTCTCGACGTCCACTTCCCGTGGATCATCGGATGCGTGAGTAGTTCATTCACTTCAATTAGTCCGTCTAGACGTATTGGGGCTCACTCTCCTTTTGCAGTACTTCGTCATTCCCTTACGGGAAAAGTGGCGTCACTGTTACCGTCGACAGAACAACTGGAGGCAAGCGCGGATCGACCGTCTCCACTAACCAACCCCCGGTCCCGTCCATATCCACCGCCAGTGACATTGAGTCCGATTTCAAAGTCGAGGACTATTCGCCTTTGAAAACCGGGGCATCGTCATCTGCAGAAAGCTTTGATGAGCGGGGCCAGTCAGCCCAGATGGTGGGGATTATGCCAGCGGTTCCTCCTGCATCTATTCCGCCTCGTTTCCCTGACAAGACCAAATCGACTATGCGCGCATGCTCCGGCGGTTACTGGGTTTGATGACTGAGCCAGAACTTGGCTCCTTTCGTTCATTCATTTATTTCTTTTGTTGTGTTCTTATCTCAACCAATTACTAGTATACTCTTGTTTGTTTATGTGTAATTTCTACCCAGGGGTTGATGCGTTAGATGGCGGAGAAGCACTCTCTGGTGTTTTGCCGTAGCGTTATTTATTTCCTTCGATTTTCTTACACAGTATCCGTGATCTCGTTCCATCAATTTGATGTAGCGCCTTCCCAACTTTATAGCATCCCGAGATACTGTATGATGAACGCCCCGGACATGCCATGTTGACATCCAGTAACCAGCTTTACGTTTGTTTTTATTTCCCTTCCTTTCCAGGTTTTAATAGAGCACGCAGCTTGTTACCAAAGCCTTTTAGTTAAGCTTCTATATGGAAATGATCTTTTACCTTCAATTTCTTGCAGCATTTCTTCTTCCGTTCTTACTGTACTAGGTGGTTCCTCAAGAGCACCACGGCGCCGCCATCACATCCATTTCCCTGCAAATCGATCGAGTGCGACAGCACGGGGCTTAGGTCCGCTGTCCGGCTTGTCGTGAGTGTATCGAGCCATGCGGTGCACGCCCGACATTCCATTATCTTTCTCCCAATCTTTTCACCTTCACCGTTCGACTTTTTATACCTTGTACATACAGTAGTAGTTAATGCATCCAATTACTTGGACGTAGATAAAAGTGGACACCGTGGACACCGTGACGAACACTCGTCAGCATACAGCGATTTGTTGGCATTGTTGCCTCCAGGGCAGTCGTCGCTCCGCCTGTCATAGGCAGTAAAACCCCTTCGAAGCTTCGACCTCACTCACATCTCGCGTGTTACGGTCTCACGCCCCCTCTCCTGTTTTCATCGTCACTAGTACTTAGTAGCAAGTGCCTTTGAAATAGAATGACAGGCTGGACGCCATTTCAACTAGCACGTGGACACTGCCACACATCAGGCGATGTATCGATAGTTGTCGTAATGGAGGTGCAGCCACGGCGCAACGCAACAGCGGCCATTGGGCAAATATTGAGCTGGTACGTGACTTACTAGTACCTCGGAACTCCGAACAAGCCCAAGAACAAGCCCAACCGAAGCATACAACATTACATAATCGATTGAAGCAGAGTCTCGTTTTCAAGCTCGGTTTTCTTCTGCCAACTTGAATGATGGCATCCGCCAACAATACAAGGCCAGATGCGCCCCCTGGAGAATGTTTCTGTAAAGTATAACATGGGATGCTTGGCGTGTCAGACAACCTTTTTAGCGCATATGGCTTTGTTCAAGGTCGCGGCGGTCACCATGGTGCTACGTCTCACAGATGCGTCAACTATCTTCAGAACAAAGCAGTGTGTCATACTGGGCCATCACGGGAGGGCGTCTTCCAAGTCATCTAAGAACACGCGAATGGGCAGGTTTGCATAAAACGCTTCATTTCTTGTCCCGTCTCTTGAGCGTTGGGACATAACTTTCTCGAAGGAGCGTGCATTGCCAATATTCGATATTCACTCCGGCTCTGTTTCGCCCTCGGACAAGTTATAGGCTCAAGATAGCTCCCATCCCCATCTATCTTGTTGATTACGCCGCACTTTGATGTCCTATCCAAACCAGATTTACACTGTCTTTTCTTTCATTGGTTTCGTACTGTGTGCCATTCCGTTTTACTGGCACTTTATAGGTACGTGGATCTATTCAACGCGATTTGAGCACCCCATTCTAACAATCTACGCGCCCAGCTTGGAATACGGGCACTTGCTTGTTCATGATCTGGGCAGGTCTCGGATGCCTGATACAATGCATCAACTCGATCGTATGGAACGGGAACATGATCAACAGGGTTCCGGTCTACTGTGATATCGGTGAATCCGTTGATTCATTGTCTCTCGAGCGTCACTCACTCTCCGTTACCGCACAGCAACCCGTATTCAAGTCGCACTGAATGTTGCAATCCCGGCTTGTTCACTTTGCATTAACCGCCGCCTCTACAAGGTTGCTACGGGGAAAGTTATGATACCAACAGATGCCGAGAAGCGCCGGGCGGTGATACAAGACTTGTTGATTGGTGTCGGCATTCCGATTCTTCAGATACTTGCCCGTGAGTGTGTTTGGGTGTTCACCGACAACGAGTTGTTCACACGGATGCAATCCAGAATACGTTGTTTCTCCGAACCGTTACAACATTTTTGAGGATTTTGGCCCCTCCTCCTCTACCGTGAATACGCCGATAACATTCATCCTCATCTATGCGTGGCCCGTGGCGATCGGTATCGTATCTTTCTTCTATTGTGGTGAGTATCCTGGCTTGCCTTCGCGTTTTGGTGCCCTGGGGGCTCATTAGTTCCAGTCTCGGCCATTTGCGCATTCTACAAGCGCCAACGTCAGTTCAAGCAGATGATGGTTCATTCGCAGGGTCTTAGCCGTGGCCGGTATCTCCGGCTGATGGCCCTTTCGGCCACCGAGATGTTCGGGACTATTCCGCTGGGATCGTATATCATGGTTAACGCTACGAAGGAGGGTGTCACATCTTGGAAAGGCTGGGCCTACACGCACAGCAACTATTCCGAGGTCGCCCAGATCGCAAGCTTCATCTGGAGACATGACTATAATACGAATAACGGCCTCGAGATGTTCCGCTGGTCACTGGTCGCGTGTGCTTTTGTCTTTTTCGCATTCTTCGGTTTTACCGATGAGACGCGCCAACTTTATCGACGTGTGTACAAGCCGATCGCCAATCGTATCGGCTACCCGAGGTTCATTTTCCACGGACCAGTGTATCTGTGCGTAGCTTCCCCTCTTAGTCCCTTTGGACCCATTGCGGCTCGCTGATTTCTCTTGCAGTACATCGATGGTCTTTCATGTGAAGAGCAACGTCACCGCCACCGTGGTCACAACAAGTGAAGAGAAACGCAGATCGAGCGTCTCATTTACTGACCGATCTTCGATCTCGTCCATTACCATCGCTGCCTACATTAAGCCCGACTTCAAATTCAAGCAGTATTCGCCTTCGAACTCCGTGGCATGGTCCTCGGTAGAAAGCTTTGATGAGCTCAAGATGAAGGAACTGCCACCCCTTCCTGCGGGGATCATGCCAACGGTTCCTCCTGTATCTGTTCCGCCTTATTTTCCTGACAAGACCAAATCGACCCTGCGCGCATACTCTGGCGTAGACGCAGTCTGAATAGGCTGCGACTCGGCCCCTTTCGTCACATTCATTCCTTCTTTTTTTTGCATATTTATTCCAACCAACCGTGGACCTCAATCAACATACAATTATTTGTTAATGTGAAAGTTTTACGCGGGCTGACATTTTACAGTTTTACTGCAACGTTATTTATTTTTCTTACAGTAACAGTAATCATGGTCACGTTTCACCACTTTGATCCGGCACCTCCCCGACCTTGTAGCATCCGAAATATGATGAACGCCGTGTACATGTTAATACCGGGCGACACCGTCCGTTTACTTTAACACGCATGCCTCACCAGGTTTAATGAGCGTACGGCTTGACTCCTGCCTACAACACCCCGGGTTTTCGACCTCGGCATCTCACATATTGCGTGGTTGCACCATAGTCTGAGCACAATATGGTGTGTCACGTGTGTGCTCGGAGGTACTGCCGCAGCAGCATGGGGCTCGGAACTCGGAACTGACACATAACTTATGCTGCGCATTCTACTACACCTTGATGAAGACATCACCACTCACCAAGGACAGCCTCGAGGAGTTCCCTCTTACCATGTATGCTGCCGAACAATGGGCGGATCATGCACGATTTGGAAACGTGTCGTCAAACGTGCAAGATGGGATGAAATGTCTATTTGACGCGTTCTGGTTCCAGATACTGTATGTGCTCCAGAAGTATGCTGGCGTCGATCTGAACACATTTCCCCGACTAAGCAGTGAGCACCCCTGCATTATTCTTCCTTCTTTGGTCTGCCTTGCGTCGTGAAGTTCTTGATCCCCGACTCGGAGCACTCACGGTACGTATACGTTTGGGGCTTCGGAACCGAGGAACTTTTGTTACATGTGGCATCGCGCCGCGGAGATGCGGATGTCGCCCAGCTGCTTCTTGATGCAGAATCCCGCGACATACTTCACAGCGCCCCCATCACTTGTGGCGTCGAAAGGTGGACACGTGGAAATTGTTCAGGTAACCCCTATGGTTCGTTGTCCTCACAAGATGTGACTTCGGGGATTCGGCACATTTACTCATGGGGAGGCGGAAGACGACCCACAGGAACTGATTTCGAGTCGCCGCCTTGCGCCTCCTGCAATACAAACATTACGTAACTTTTCTGCACGCGCCTAAAATACAAGGCAACAGGCGCCAGCGTAGTGCCTTGCTTTTGTTCCAAGCTCACCATGGGTGCCACGTCTCTCAGATGCGTCACCTATCCTGAACAAACAGTGTGCCATATTGGGCTATCACGGGGGTCGTCTTTCATGTCATCTAAGATCAGATGAATGGGAAAGTTTGCACAGCACGATAGTCTCTGTGGACATCTGGGACGCCGAGAAGCCCTGCATCGCGTATATTCGATATTCACTCGGGCCCTATTTTACCCCCGGGCAGGCTATAATCTTAAGATAGCTCCCCATTCCCGTCGATCTTGTCGATTTCGCCGAGAACCACAATGTCTCCCCCTCCAAACGAGCTTTACACTGCCTTCTCTTTCGTTGGTTTCGTGTTGTGTACCATTCCCTTTTACTGGCACTTAAAAGGTACGTGGATCTGTTTACGTGAGTCGAGTACCCCATTCTGAGAATCTGCGCACCCAGCTCGGAATACGGGCACTTGCTTGTATATGTTCTGGGCAGGTCTCGGATGCCTGATACAATGCATCAACTCGATCGTATGGAACGGGAACATGATCAACAGGGTTCCAGTTTACTGTGATATCGGTAAATCCGTTGACGCGTTGACTCTCGAACATACACTCACTTTCCGTCATTACACAGTAACCCGTATTCAGGTCGCACAGAATGTTGCAATCCCGGCTTGTTCACTTTGCATCAACCGGCACCTCTACAGAGTTGCTACGGCGAAAGTTATGACGTCAACAGATACAGACAAGCGCCGGGCGGTAATACAAGATTTGTTGATTGGTGTCGGCCTTCCGATTCTTCAGATAATTGCCCGTGAGTGTGCTCAACCATTCACTATCAGCGAGTTGTTTACACGGATGCGATCAAGAATACATTGTTTCGTCGAATCGTTACAACATTTATGAGGATTTTGGCCCTCTCTTCGCGATCGAGGTTACGCCGCCAACATTCATACTCTTCTACGCGTGGCCCGTGGCGATCGGCACTGTATCTCTCTTCTATTGTGGTGACTATTCCGGCGTGCTTTCGCTTTTTTTATGCCCTGGCTCATTGGTTTCAGTCATGGCCATCCGCTCGTTCTACAAGCGCCACCGCGAGTTCAAGCAGATGAAGTCTAATTCCCAAGGTGCCAGTCGTGGCCTGTACCTCCGGCTGATGGCCCTTTCTACCACCGAGATCCTTGGGACCATTCCGTTGGGGACTTATTTCATCGTCATCAATGTGAAGGCGGGGGTCTCACCTTGGAAAGGCTGGGCCTACACGCACAGCAACTATTCCGAGGTCATCCAGATCGCAGGCTTCATTTGGAAGAATGACCCTCATATGGCTCACGGCCTCGAGATATTCCGCTGGTCGCTGGTTGCGTGCGCGTTTATCTTTTTTGTGTACTTCGGCTTTGCGGATGAGACGCGCCAACTTTATCGGCGTATGTACAACTCGATTGCTAATCGTATGGGCTGCCCGGGGCTCATTCCCCGAGGCCCATCGTATCTGTGCGTGGTTCATTTACTGCGTTAGACGGTCTGGACCCATTTGAACACGCCTTTTTTTTACAGCACTTCGGTGGTCTTTCATGTGAAGAGCGACGTCACCGCCACTGTGGTCACGACGAGTGGAGAGTCGCGCAGATCGAGCGTCTCATTCGCTGAGCGATCTTCGATTGGCTCCATGTCCGTTGCTGGTGACATTAAGCCTGACTTCAAAGTCGAGAAGTACTCGCCTTCGGACACCTTGGCATCGTCCTCGGTAGCAAGCTTTGATGAACCCAAGATGCAGGGCCAGCCAACCCTTCCAGAGGGGATCATGCCCACGATTCCTCCTGCGTCTGTTCCGCCTCATTTCCCTAACAAGACCGAATCGACCTTGCGCGTATACTCTGGCGATGATGCGGTCTGAAAAGGCTACGACTCGGCCCCTTTCGTCACACATTCATTCATTCCCCTCTTTGCATATCTATCTCAACCAACCATAGACACCAACCAACCATACATTTATTTGTTAATTTGTAAGTTTTACCTTAGTTTGACGCATTAGATGGCGGAGTAGTGCTTCCTAATGTTCTGCTGCAACATTATATATTTCTTAGAAGTAATCGTGATTACGCTTCACTGGCACCACTTTGATCTAGCACGTTCGTAACTTTGTAGCATATTGAGATATAATGAACGCCGTGGACATGTTAACACCGAGTGACACGCGTTTGCTTTAACACCCGTGCATATCCAGGTTTGGTTGAGCATGCAGCTTGCCACCATAAGCTCTTGAGCTTAAAATGATCTTTTTTTTTGAACCCCGTGAAGAATCTATTCTCCCGTACTTACCGTACTAAGCAGTGCCTCAAAGGTACTACGGTGATTGAATCCGTTTCCATACGAATCAATCAAGTGCGACGGCACAGGACTCAGGTGAGCTGTCTCGCATGGCGGGAATGTACCGTGTCATGCGGCGCACGCATGACATTTCCTTAATGTATCATCTTTCTCTAATTACTTGGACGTTGATGCACTGATGAGCGGAGACTGTAGATGACCAAACGTCAGTGTTACCGTTCCGCGATTTGTTGTCACCCGTTCGAGTCACTCCGCTTGTAAAAAGATACCTTCGACCTCCGAGTCGTATCTCGCGTATTGCACCACAGTCCAATTGAAGCACAGTACAGTACATTCTGGTGTGTGTTTTGGAGGTGTAGCCACATGTACAGCGGCGTGTGAATGCCGCACGTTTATCCACAAGCTAAGGACTGAAGGGTACAGTATGCCCGTTAGGCCGTTGGGCGGAAAACGATCAAATGACCGTGCGCTGCGGACAAAGTAATACGAACATTACGTAATCTGCTGGAGCGGAGCCGTCTTCTGCCATTCGTCTTCTACCATCCGTCTTCGAGGCCAAGATGTGTTCTCTGCAGCTCCAGAAGATTCTACTGTATAACTCGGGATGGTCGGCTTGTAAACCAACCTCTTTAGTACCCTTGGCTTTGATCATGGTGCCACGGATGAGTTAACTATCTTCAGAACAAACAACAAACAGTGTGCCATATTGGGCCTTCGCAGCGACGTCCCCCATGTCATCTACGAACACAGCCCACAGCGCCTGCCTGGCCAGGTCCCATCACCAAAACCCTTTTTTTTTCAATAGGAATACGGGGGTTTGCAGTTTCTTGTTGTCCTGAACTGGATTGACTTTGTTCTTCCAGCATCTAGCGCGTAGACTTAGGAACCTGCGATCATCAGTACCCGTAGCATCAAATTTAGGGCTTTAGCCATCAACGAGGATTTCGTTCCCTCCCGTTTAGGCAAACCAGAAAGAGCCCTGTTGCACTTGGGATGTACTTGGACATGCATGCACTAGTATATTCGAAATTCGCTCAAGCGCTGCTTTAGCCTCGGGCCCGTTATAAGCTCGAGATAGCTGTGATTCGCATTGATTTTGTCGATTACACCACCGCCTCCGTTCGAGAACCACGATGTCTCCCCCTCCTAACGACCTTTACACTGTCTTTTCTTTCATTGGTTTCGTGTTGTGTGCCATTCCCTTTTACTGGCAAATAGAAGGTATGTTGATCTGTTCACGTGATTCAAGTATCCTATTCTAAGAATTTACGGGCTAAGCTTGGAATGCGGGCACTTGCTTGTTCATGATCTGGACCTGTCTTGGATGCCTGCTCCAAGGCATTAACTCGATCATATGGAACAAGAACATGATCAACAGGGCTCCAGTCTACTGTGATATCGGTAAATCCGTTCATCCCTTGTCTTTCGAGCGTTCACTCACTCTCCGTCACCGCACAGCAACCCGTATTCAAGTAGCATTGAATGTTGCAATTCCGGCTTGTTCACTTTGCATCAACCGCCGCCTCTACAAGGTTGCTACGGCGAAAGTTATGATGCCATCAGATGCAGAGAAGCGCCGGGCTGTGATACAGAATTTGCTGATTGGTGTCGGCCTTCCGATTCTCCAGATAATCGCCCGTGAGTGTGCTCAGCTATATACTATCAGCGAATTGTTTACACGGATCTGATCAAGAATACGTTGTTTCTTCGAATCGTTACGACATTCTTGAGGATTTTGGCCCTGTCTTCGCCATCGTGGTCACGCCGCCAACATTCATCCTTTTCTACGCGTGGCCCGTGGCGATTGGTACTGTATCTCTCTTCTATTGTGGTGAGTATCCCGGCTTGTCTTCGTATTTTGGTGCCCTGGGGACTCATTTGTTCTAGTCACGGCCATTTGCGCGTTCTACAAGCGCCAACGTCAGTTCAAACAGATGATGTCTCATTCGCAGGGTCTTAGCCGTGGCCGGTACTTCCGGCTGATGGCCCTTTCTGCGACCGAGATACTTGGGACCATTCCGTTGGGGACGTATTTCATCGTCTCCAATGCGACGGCAGGTGTCCGGCCTTGGGGAAGCTGGGCTGAGGTGCACAGAAACTATTCCGAGGTCATCCAGGTCCCAAGCAACGTTTGGAAGAACGACCCACAATTTGCTGCCGGGGTCGAGATATTCCGCTGGTCTCTGGTCGCGTGCGCGTTTATCTTTTTCGCGTTCTTTGGCTTTGCAGATGAGGCTTGCCAACATTATCGACGTGTGTACACGTCGATCGGCAGTCGTATCGGCTACTCGACGTCCACTCTCCACGGATCATCGTATGCGTGCGTCGTTCGTTCACTATGTTGGTCCGTCAAGGCTCACCTTCTGTAGTACTTCGTCGGTCGCGCACATGAAGAACAAGGGCGGCGTCGCTGTCGTTGTGGTCAGAACGGGTGGAGACAACAAGCGCAAATCGAGAGTCTCATTCGCCGAGCGGTTATCCATCGCGTCCATCGCCGGTGACGTTAAGCCTGAGTTCAAAATCGAGCCGTATTCGCCTTCAAATTCGGTGGCATCTTCGTTTGTGGAAAGCTTTGATGACCCTGAGTTACAGCGCCAGTCAATTTCCCTGCCGCCAGGGATCATGCCGGCTGTTCCTCCTGCATCTGTCTCGCCTCATTTGCCTGACAAGACCAAATCGATCATGCGCGCATACTCGGGCGTTGACGCGGTCTGAAGAGGCTGCGATTTGGCTCATTTCGTCACTCATTCATTTCTCCCTTTCTTTGCATATTCATCTCGACCAACTATAGATCTCAGCGAATTATACGGTCATTTGTTAGTGTGTAAAGGTTTTATCCCGGGCTGACGTGTTGATGGCGGGAGCAGTGCTTCCTAAGTTATTTATTTTCTTCGATTTTTCCTCAGTATACAGTAGAGTAATCGTGGACTCATTCAACCACCGTGTAGCATCCCAGCTTGTAGCATCACTAGATATGAAGAACGCCGCGTTATTAATACAGTAATAACACCTAACGGCTTGTTTTTACCACTCGTGCCTTTCCAAGGGCTTTAAGCCCTACAGTAAAAAAGCACGCAGATATCGTCGAAATGCAACACATCCTTCATCTGAACAATGTCGAACTACGGATTGCAGCGGCAATCGGTCCGAAAAACATCAGTGCACAATATGCTCGCTCGTACTGAAAAGAAAGGGCCGAGCTTGGGGCCGAGCCCCGTGGGGGAAGTCAGGCAGCGTCGTCCTCCTGGGGACCCCTGTGGAACTTTTTTGCTTTATCGGTGAGCTCATATAACGCAACTTGGGGACGACATTTCACCTCTCCACGGTGGTGAGTCCGGTTATGCAATATGATGCAGTATATGCCCACGTTCATATCCGAAGTCGCAGCAAAGTCATCTATATGGTATTGGTCATGATAAGAAAGAGCATTATACAAGAAACCGAAGAGGAAAGGGGGGCAATCGAATAACCATCTAAGAAGAAAGAACAAGATATATCACACACACACGAGGCCAGCCAGATAGATCTCTATCTCCCACACGAACAAAAAAGGAAAAAGACAAGAAAAACCCTCGAGGACGGAAAGAGGTGGGGGGTCTCGCGAGCTTTTACAGTACTTTTTTTACGTTGCTGCTGCTCTGGCCAGTGCGGCGGCCAGCACGCCGGCCGAGGACCCATCTTCCGCGAGCACGGTCAAGCGCGCGATGTCCCGCGCGAGCTCCTCGATGTACGCCGCGGCGCCCGATTTGTGGGCCACGCGTGCGCACGCGGCGTGCAACCGGAGATAATGCACCGAGGGGACCGGCCGCGTCCTCAGATCCGTGCTCCTGAACGCGGTCGTGTATCGCGGCGGAGGCGGCGATTCGTCCGAGTCCGAGTCCTCGGCGGCGGCGCTGGCGCCGCCAGATTGCCACGTGACGATTTGATACTCGCCGTGCTGTCAAAAAATCGAAGCAAAGTGGCATCTCTATGATAAGCGAAGCGCGCCTCACTGCAGGAAGCGGGGGAAGGTCAGGAGAGGGATTGATGAGATGCACGCACTTTTTCTTCTTCGAGCCAGACGTTTAGACTCCTGAATGCGTCCGACACGTCGTCGTCTAGAGTGAGCATGTTCTCGAGGCGGTAGAAACGCGGTGTGGGCGCGCAGAGCGGGTCGTCGTTCGAGAGACCGGCGTACCGGGAGAGCGTCCGGATGTCGACCGAGGGCGGGATGACGAGCGTCACGTCGAGCAGAGCACTTTGCACCGGCAGGCCTTTGGCGCAAGTCGAGTCTGCGCCTAACGAACCGGTGATCGTGCATTTATATGCGTCGCGCTCCAATACCTTAGATGGGCATGATGGACATCGAGCGGGGAGCACCGAGAGAAGGGGCAAGGGGCTCACGAGAATTCTATTATCCTGATAGTCCGAATGGGCGGCACCCCCTCCGAGTCCGCCGGCGGCGGCACCACCACCGGGCGAAGAAAGGGATGAGTCTCGGCCGCTCGACAACGACTGTCCTGCGGAAGCCTTGACTTTTTATTTTCATCATCATTTAGAAATAAAGGAGGAGAGAGAAAGGGAAAGAAAAAAGAGCTGGCGACGCGGCCAAAGGGTGAAGCGGAGGACGCACAGGCGCCGATAAAGGTGAATATGAACTTCTGCGCCAGGCGCGCGAGCGCCTGCTCGTCTGGGCAGCTGAGGATCCTCTTGCACACCCAGTCCCGTCCGCGCTCCGTGGGCGCCTCCAAGACCAGATGACCGAGCACGCGCGAGCACATGTCGTATGAGGCGGCTCCGGGCGGGGGCTGCCGGCCGACTGCCCAGAAGAAGAGCCGGGTGCAGCGCGCGTAGGCGTCGTGCCAGGAGGGGTGGGTCTGGCGGCTGAAGACGTTGTTGTCCGGGAGGGGCTCGAACGGCGGTGGGTCGTCCTTGTGCGCCGGTCCGCTGCTGCGGGTCATGGTGATGGGCTGGCTAGAGGAAGGCTGTTGGAGACGGGTTTATGGGCGCTAGATAAGCGAGTGGGGCTTGCAGGAGACCTGTGGGTGTGGGGGATAGAACGTCTGCTAGCGGGGAGTGGGGAAGATGGGGACAACGTGGCCGGGAGAATGAGGACAATCTGCCAGTTGTCTGCGATACACAAGCTCGCGGTCACGTGCGCCGGGGCCTAGGCACGAACGCGTTGTCGCTATTTATACACATAGTCTAGTCCTGCCTTGTCCCTCTGATGGAAGATCGCCTCTGGACGATGAGGGAGAGGAATCGTCGAGCCAAGCAGCGTGAGTGGTGTTTGCACGGAAGAAACCGCGGGGATAGGCGTTCGTGGATAGACAAGGCATCATGTGAGCATCTTAGAAAGGTGATGGGACTCGGACCACGGAGCTGACGGAAACAGGGACGGAAATGGTTTTTCTGGACAATATGAAAAAGACTGTACTTGCGAAGAAGATTGACAGGCGGTCACATCTAGCCCCAATCGATGATCTCGCCAGTTACTAGCCTAGAGGAACGGTCTGGAACTTGAAGACCTTGTGGAAGACTGATGATACCCGTCTACCAGAATGCTCCTTCTTGCGCAAGACGACGCTAGGAGACCCATCCGGCTATGTTGCAGCACCTGGCCCGCTCAAATCCATATGCTAGCTGCAGCTGCAGCACACCTGTGCGACGTCCTTGCTAGAACATGAGAGTTTACGAGGGTGGGGGGGGCAACGTCAGCATCCATGAGATGATGGCAGCATTGATATATCCCGGGAAAGACCGTGCCATCGATCCCACCCCAACGCTCACTAGCGCTCACTCTCGACTGTTATTTGCCCGCGGATCGACGGAAATGTCCCAGTCTGGCTTCAGCCCCTGATATAGGCCTGATACATGATGCATGACGCACGGGACCGAATCTCGTGGCCTTGTTGTCCTTTATTTGTAATCTGACACCCCGCTTGTCCTTCTAGATTGCTATCAACTCGATGCATACATCGTACGGTATACGCGTCCTGACAGGCCTGACCGCTCTCGTGACAAACGTACGTCTGTGCAGTATCTGCAACTACTGCCAGTGCTGACCACGTGCTTCAGACCTCGAAACGATCAATAAACTTCCTAACGATGGTCTCCTACACATTTTAATTGTATTCGAATAAATGACTACTGTACCCGTGGTTCCAGTGTCCGTAGCATCGGCTGGTCCATGTTTGCCAAGGGTGGCGATCCATCATCTTTGCGTCCTCAAGCTTCCTCAATCTGAAACTTGTCTGCGAACCTATAGCCGTGCTCATGCACCGCGACCACATATGCGCGATTCACCCCTGCTGTCCAAGAAGTTCCCGATCGGAGCGATTGGCCTCGACGATGCAGGAGCCATTTCCGGCGCAGACGCACCTCGTATTCACAGCCATTCGGGTCCGAAACTTCCTGATGTATTTTAGGCGGATCTGCGCCACGAGTTCTGCGCCGCGCCACGAGTTGCATTCCATTCCAGTTCCCGCGCTGCCTAGGTCCGCATCTGGGCTTGTCCGCCTCCGCCCTTCGGTCGATGCCGCGGTCTGGGGTACACCTTCACCCGAGGCGATGGTCACGCGCCTGGTCACGGTGACCAGCCTTAGAATGATAGAATCCCTTGATCCGTTACCACCAATCCCGAGATCTTGCCCCGATTGAACGATTCGACGTCCACCTCCTTTTACATGACATGTCCTTCCCGCTCTCAAGGTGTTTCACTTTGTGGGCGTCAACGATTACTTGCAGTAGAGGACATCGTTTCCCAGATCTATAATCCTGTACTCGACACCTTCCACGTAGTGTTCTTCGATCAACTCGTCTTTGACATCCCACAGGCGGCCCCTCTCCCAGATTATCTCGCGCCCAGAAATTTTAAACTCATACCGTCAGGCCTCGGTGTCCTTTGACAGCCATGCCGTCTTCATCACTCGGCGGACAGTTGGTTTCGAAAGTCTCAAGTTGGGAATATTATGTGAACCATCAGAGTTTTCGGCTATGAAGAAGATGTGTGGCCAGGCTTTGCCCCTCGCTCGCACTTCTCGTCACGGGCGTGGAATGGCTTGATATCGGCGAGGGTCGATCGAATAGGCACGATACCGCGGATAGAACGCAATAGTTGGAGCAGCTTCTCCATCCGTTTATTGCAGTGGAAAATTTATGTCGGTCGAGGAGGCTGGGCCCACTCACTTTGTCCGAGGAAGTCGTGCCAGATATATCTCCCCCGCTTCACAATGTCTTTTTGAAGGGACTTGGGTCACATGGGTCATCCCAGTTTGTGCAAGAAGTAGAACCGTTCGTCGCCGCACGCCAGGTCTTAGGCATTCCTGTTAGTTTGCGGGAGTGGTAGAGATGGACTCGGCCATGAACCGTCGATAGACGTCGATTCTACTGTTCTTGGTGTTTTCCACCTGTGGCATAATGATTTACCTATCTATGCCATCTTAACTTATGCAGTTTGTTCACCGGCAGGGTCCTCTTCTCGAATATCTGCGTGGTTTAAGTGGTACCGTATGCGCTATCTATCTTGCTAGACATATGAGAAGCTGTTCTGGATGCTCATTCGATTTGTTATATGCACTGCCAGTGATAGTTTAGATAAAATAGGCTTTGAAGAGCGGTGTTGTGTAGCTGGCGTGAGTCACGTGACACGACAGACGCGTGCGAACGAGTAAAGGGATCGCCCACAGGGTGCTGTTAACAAAGCTTGTGATTTTTAAATTCGCGATGGAAGCATGTGGAATGTAGGGCATTACAGGTTGTGGATATACAGATACCAAAATTATAAATGTAAAGTATGTATGGTATGGACGTGTTAGGTCACGTGGACCTTTGCAGCGCACGGCACGTGAAGGGGCCCCGAGAACGAGTTCGGGCAGAACCACAAATTAAACGGTGAGGAGAACAGTGCTGGTAGCATATCGCCGCTTGCTCTCTTCCACGTTGCTCTCCTGAGAGCTAACGGACTGTTGTTCCTGGCCGCTCTGGCCGAGCCACTGCTCGCCCTGAACAAACATATCGCGGTCCGGGAACACCTCGACGATATCGCACAAGAAGCCGTCCGTCGAGAGCGTGTACCGGCGCCAGAGAACGCGCTTGCCCGCCTCGAACTTGCTGCCGCACTCGAGGAGCGCAAACTGGGGTGGTGTCTGCATCCGGCGGAACATCTGTCCGATCGCGAACTTCTCGTCGAGGAAGAGTCGCTCCACCTGCGGCGTCGTGATCGTGACCGTGCTCGTGGCTATGCATGCTGTCTTGCCGTTGCAGAGGAGGTGGACTTCGCGGCGCTGCGTTATGGGTTCTTCGGGAGATGCCGTGTGTGTGCGGGGCGATGTGTGGGCGAAGATGGTCTTGATGTTGATGTTGTGTGAAAAGAAGGCGCTACAAGAGATAAGATGTTTTAAGACTTTTAAGGCAGATATGAGGACAGAGCGAAAACCAACCTAAGAAGGCGTTGGAGATCGCCGTGGGCTGAGAGCATAATGCGTTCAAGACCGCTCAGATCGGTGGGCCATGAGAACTGTAGTGCAAATTATTAGCGAGATCATGTGGACTAAGGATGGCAAAAAAGGTACCTCTACGCTCGTCGTGTTAGCCTTGAAAGAATCGATGATGGCCATGTCGGTTTAGTAAGATAATAGAGATGAGTAGATGAGGCGAAGGTGGTTCTGATAGTAGTTATAGGAGTGCGGGTTTGCAAAGGAGTTGATTGTGAGGAACTCTGAGCCAGGATTCCTGGACTTATTATACCGCTAGCCCCCCCGTCGCTTCTCTAATACGAAACCAGAACAGAGTTGGCCGGACAACACTCTGATGGTACACTCCTTGTGACATCATACCATTGCAAAGCACTGAATGACCGAAAACGTCCGAGATAGGATCCGAGTCAAGTTCAATGATAGAGTCCGGTAGTATGATGGCCAGAAAGGAGATCATGCCGTGCGTTACGGTTTTCGAAAGTAAGCGGTTGACGCAGTGTTGCAGCATCATAGGCATCATTGGCAGAACGACAGACAGCACGCCCAGCCGGGATTTCAGCGCGTAATCAGTCTCGTCAAATAGTCTGTGGCGTGCGAAAATATCGAAACGGACTCAAACGGCCATAATTGGTGGTTGCTTTCCCAAATCTGGAAATGCTGTTCAGTCCGACCACTTGGTCATGGATGCTGCCTCAGCACTGAAACCGGAAGGATCATGTTTAAATGGCCCCTGGATGCGTGGTACTCCCTGGCGACCTTAGTAAGCGGCCGGGCACGGTACGGACCTTGCAATACTTGACATCCTAGTCATTGTACTGACGATGCTGTCAATATTTGTATAGTCAAATACATGGATATAACTTACCTCTGGTTCGAGGATTAAGATCTACCTAGGGCCGTTGCTGGTTCATACGATAGCCGGGACGCTAGACTTCAAGAGGAGTTCTGCCTGCCATTGTAGTACCAGGATGGTGCCAGTGATGGGGCGGTAATTGTAACGCGGAGTTTGACAAGACGTACTCCGGATTCGGTACTTCAAGGAACGAACTCCGAGGAGCTAGAACACGTTGATAGGCTATCTTAGATACGTGTGACTCCACGCCACCGCGCCGATGATGCAATGCCATAGGACGAGTATACTCAAGGCGCTTATCACGTCTTGTGTAATATCCTTGCGAGTTTGGTAGCATGCTTTCAGGGTTCCGGTGGACCTGGGCGCTTGTGCCCGCGACGACTCGATGACTCCTTTCTGTAGACATGTCATGTCAGGGGGTCCAGATGATCCTTTTCGTTCAGAACCACGTTTTATTCCTTACAATGTAGGATGGCATGTAGACAGGTTATCATGCATCGTGAACGTAACCAGATTAAATTTAACCTTCACCTCACCTGGGCTATGCAGACGACAATCGGTTGTCTGGTAAACCCAATGACCGCCCTGTTGTGCCCCTAAGGGGGCCGGAGTCACCGTACGATGCACTCCGAAAACCCCAGCATAAACGAAGCGGTGGCACAGGTAAATGTCAGGGCCGCGCTGGTCGGAAAAGGAGAGCGTAGGGGTTTGCGAGGTTAGAGGGTAATCCACACGCACGCCATGTTGCATTGGAGATCTAAGTCGCTAGAACATGCATCACTGTGTGCATCAATGTAACCCAAAGCGATGTATGAAAGTTCGACCAACAGGTTTCAGGGCTTTCGGGGTTAAATTAGATTGACTACGTTGTCAAACGACTATAATGTCATCTCAATCATGTTGCCCATGGTAATACTCGGAGTGTCAGCAACGCTCTCCGAATGGATGTCGATTGTAAGAAAGGGAGGTCTAGACACACACTGTGGACGGCCAGAACGGCCGATGGGTTTGTAGGAGTCCGTAATCCACGGCTTATTGAAGCTTGGCGAAGGACCACGCTAAAGACAGGTCTAGATCCACGGGGCAGAGGCAACAGCATTGTGATATCTCAAATAGTGCCAGATAAAGCTGGGCACGTCAGCTGGCGTCAATGGCATGGGCGACGACACCTTCACAAAAGCGAGCGTTCCTGACAGCGGACACATTAGGTATTGTCATCAATGTCATGGGACGTGTGGAAGCTAAATAAAAAGAAGCAACGACCCACGGAAGACTCGGGGCAACCAGCAAGCACTGTGTCCCCGTCACGACAGCAATGACCGCCGTTGTTTGATGTCTGTAATGTGCATTACTTTGGCCATTCTTCTAAAGGCATCTCTGTTCTGTAGCGGCCTGACGCACTAGGTAAGATCTCTGAATGAAATACCGCTGTCGAGCTGAACAAAGGCACTTGCCAGCGGAAAGAAAACTAGCTTCATATTCATGATGCAAATGCGTGTGATGATCGGAGGGCGTTCTCTGCTACTATTTTTCTCATGGTAGAACATGAAGTACGATGGGAGGCAAAAGGGGTTGCGCTGAGAACGATGTCGCTGGGTGGTGGGTATCAGAGTCTTTGACGTTGACGCGTTGACGGTTGACAGTCGCTTGGATTTCCGTAGTAGCACGTGATACGAGTTGCGGCCCGCACATTTCCGAACTACTGTAACGTTAAAATACACGTACTTTCTTCTGTTGCGTGAGTCATGCCGACGCGCTGAAGCTGAAGCTTGAAGCTCGAAGTCTCGGCCGTCGACGACCCTCTCTCCAGTTTGTCTTCGTCGGATCGCCATTTCGCCCCGGGCCTCGCTCGGTCCTGGAACAGTATGCTTACTGTATCGAGGCTACGAAGAGGTAGTTGAAAGATTGGCGTATCTAATGGGTCTTGTCCTTTATCGGAACCAGATTTAAAGGACACAACGCGAACATATAACTGAACGCAACGAACAATTGTCCATGGGTGAATACAACGAGCGAGACGCGTAAATGCATATAACCCCGGCGTTACCGTGACCCAAACCTTCCCCGTATCCACATTCCCACATCGATCTACTTTGCTGGTAGATACACGCAATACTGCATTTAACTCAGTAACAAGCGTGACGAATAGAAAATGCGTCATAAGACATACGCCAAAGGTTTCATCCGGGGGCGAAAGGCACACGAATGAGCCACAGCAATCAGCAGTACTTGCGCACGCATCGAGCAGGCCCCCCGACTCGGGGCCGCATGCCTCTTCGGAACGTATTGCCTGCTTTAGAGGGGGCACTGCTGCGTATGCTGCAGGAAGCGCAAAGAAGAGAGTGAAGAGAGAGAGACGCATGATTGTTGGAACAGTGGTGAGTGCACGATGTTGTTTCGCCATTTCATCTGCTGAGCACTTCTTATATACCTATACAGAATCACATTCATCCTGTCTGAAAACTTGTCACTGTAATTGGGTCACAAGTGATGCACAATGTGAAGCCTCAGACACCCATCTATGTCGAGTGCATTCTTCATTTACCCAACTCGGTCAAGCGGATTGCTGGCAGCTGTTTTGATGCCGGCGGTGAGTCCATGCACTCGTTTTGACGTCAGTGTCGTACACATAGAAATGATGGGATGGAGCGTGGACGGACCGAAACAGGGTGACAGGTCATCCCAACGATTTCGAGGCCGGGCGTCGATCAGGATCCTGAGATGATTTATACTACGGTGATTACTGTTAAGACTGGAATACAGTAAATTTCAGCTTATACATAGAGAGTGGTCTCAATCACAGACATTGAGAGATTGGGGTGAACACAGTACAGTACAGTAGTACAGATAGATGGCGATAAAAAGCTGTATTGGACTTCCAGAAATTTTGCCTAAAAACACCTTGCATATTCTCACCGGCGAGTTGACAGGATATCCATGTCTCGGCTACAGTACGGTACGACATTGACGTCTGCATGTGGTGAACTGGTCTTGACATAATCCGACACCTCAGCATACCGCCGGCCAAAACAATCTCATCTATCTCGTCATTATCCTCCATTAGATTCATATTCGGTATCATCAGCAATGATACTTTGTTTGTCTGCACGCGCAGGCACTGTCGAACCACTCCCTATCATCTCTGTCATCCTCGTGGCTTTCCAATCTCTCAATGATATTGCGTCAAGAGCGTCAAGAGAATCGCTGATGCGCGCTGTTGGTGAGATTCCTGCAAGGACAGCTTTGCCACTACGCTGTAGCGGCGAGGCTTCGTACTCAGAGTCTGGGCTCTAACTGTCACCCATTCAGATAGGCGTGCCAACAGCCTCGTCCTAGATGCACATATTGATCCCATTGAAGAGAAGAGGTGGATATGTTCGATGACTCTCGTCTCTGTCTTTCACGATTGGCATCTCATTGTCCTCTCCATGTGACAGGTTTAGGGCCAGTCTCTCGAGTACTATGTATGCGCGTGTCGATAACGCGTCACCGTGACAGAATGTCTCTCAGAGGTTTGTAAAGAAGGCGGTGCGTCATGTCGATCCTGAATATCGTCCGTCCTACAGTGGTCCACGATAGGACGTTCGTACGCTGCACGGCCCTTTGAAGCCGAAGCCATTCCTGATAAGACTTTTCTGTCTTCCGCGATTGCCCTCTCCCTCTCCCTCTCGTTCTCGTCGTACATCTGCGTTGACACCACAGGTTTGAGGCATCGGGCATGCGCGTGTCGATAACGTCTCAGCGCTCAGCGTTTCTGCATTCCTCGCTCTGGATTTCCAAGCTTGGACAATACATGCGGGAGTAAAGTGAAAGACGAGGAGATGTCCAAAAAAGGGGGGTGACACAAGGTCGTCCGGCGAGGCAATCCGCAAATTCATCAATCTCGGGAGTGACGCACCGTGGCTTATAGAATGAACGTTACGGGCCGCAATAGGAATAGTGGAACCCAAGGGCCAAGGGGTCGCGATCAACTGCAAAAAGCAATGACGACGAAATGACAGGAATGGAAGGAATTTGGGCATGTGTGCACTGTGCAGTAGCCGGGCCGACAGCCCGGGCTATGATGAACGCGACTCAGACTCGGCCCCAACCGGCGTCCTTCTCTCACCCTTGCTGCCTTCATTCACTCCATCGAGATTGTTTTCTTTCGCCACGCACGCACTTTTTCTGTTGTGTGAACCGAGAGGACGCGCTGAAGCTGAATATGAAAGCTTGAAGTCTTGACTATCAATGTCTCTCCCTCCTCTTT
>WTXL01000198.1:0-39029 GCA_022376525.1 Russula vinacea | reverse complement strand
AGCACCTTGTTGAGACTTGGGAGAGGGAGGAAAGAATAGCTCAAGTTGAAAGAGGAGAATCTCTTAGAATTTATGATATTCAATTGGCTCAAGGTAAATAAGTTTTACCTATACATTAGAATTGACTCATGTCAGGGTTTTTTTTTATAGCTCCCTCACAAGCTGACATTCGGCTGGACTTGACATCCAGTGAACGGAAGAAGGGCTTGAAATCTGGTTCCATCACATGGATTGTTTTAGGAATAAGTCTGGAAGATGAACAGTAATCATTCACTCCTATGTCTTCCACTTACACAGGTTTAATATGGTGTTTTTTTCTAGGGACAGTTTACGTTCAGACTTACATAAGACATTAAAACAAGCAACAGCATTGGAGCAAACTTCTATAGAAGACAGACGTAGGAAGTGAGAAGAGAGGCTGAATCGCTTTCATCAGAAAGCTGAAGAATTTATGGGAGAAAATGCCGATGAAGATCTAGACGTCTTGCCCCAGTTCACTGGTTGGGAAAATGATACTGAGGGAGATGAACAGGAGTTCTCAGATGCCTGGGAAGAGGATGAAGAGGAAAATCCAGAGAACCCAGAGATGACAGCCATCTGCTTACCATCTTCATTAAAGCCAACAGACATTCAAAGGTTGGGACTGGGGGTTCTGGCAACACAAGAGCTTGAGCTTCGTAAAGGTCAGGCCAGTGACTGTTTACAAAACCTTCGAATGGCACTGGGTCACAAGGCCGACCTTTATCGAACCAAGGTCCGAAAGGCAAAAACAAGTGTTGACAAGACTCGCATTTGGGATGATGTCAAGGCCATAACAGTCAAGATAAACAAGCATATAAGGGCATATCGACGGGCAAGAAAGGCACTGCAGCGTCTTGGTGCAGATAATGCAATTCTTCTACAATATCAAGAACTTCAATCTGAACATTTGAAACTTAGTGCAGACATCACAGAAGAGAATAGATTTGGGCAAAGGAGTGATGTTTTGCCTTGGTTTTGGAGGTTGGGTGGCCAGAATGAAGATCAGCATGATACTTGGATGGAAGAGTGTAAGTTTATTGTTTTCTATGAAAGCAATTGTTAATGTTTTGTTTAGTCTATCATGTAAACTGGTTGAGGGCAAAGGCACGCCAAGATAGATGGAAGGAGGAGTTACTGATAGTTCAACATGAGATGAAGTGGACTGTCAGATGGTTCAAGCATCAAATCAAGGAATGGACAGCCAGACTAACAAAAGTGTAGAGGAAAACAAACCAGGCCATACTGCATATGCTGAGAAGCAGATTGCAATGTGGAAAATGTTTACTAAAGAAGCAGAACGTGGATTCTGTAGATTGATGGCAAATTAGATTTACATGTAACTCTTTAAATTCTGAGAACCAAACCCTTTTTAATGAAATGCTTGCTATGGCATTGAAATGAAATGATTTGCAACAATTAAATAGTGTCCCCCTATGGGATTATAATTCATATTCAAGGGTCCATTTACTAGTACAGAAATTTAGTATATGTAGCTTATATGGGCCCATCCGCTAGTATGGTCATCTTGTATATGTATTGCATATGGGCCCATCCGCTAGTACTGTCATTTTGTATATGTAGCTGATGTGGGCCCATGCGCTAGTACTGTCATTTTGTATATATAGCATATATGGGCCCATGCGCTAGTACTGTAATTTTGTATATGTATTGTATATGGGCCCATCCGCTAGTATGGTCATCTTGTATATGTATTGTATATGGGCCCATCCGCTAGTACTGTCATTTTGTATATGTAGCTTATGTGGGCCCATGCGCTAGTACTGTCATTTTGTATATATAGCATATATCGGCCCATGCGCTAGTACTGTAATTTTGTATATATATTGTATATGGGCCCATGCACTAGTACTGAGATTTTGTATATGTATTGTATATGGGCCAATCCGCTAGTATGGTCATCTTGTATATGTATTGTATATGGGCCCATCCGCTAGTATGGTCATCTTGTATATGTATTGCATATGGGCCCATCCGCTAGTACTGTCATTTTGTATATGTAGCTTATGTGGGCCCATCCGGTAGTACTGTCATCTTGTATATGTAGCTTATGTGGGCCCATCCGGTAGTACTGTAATTTTGTACAGGCATCATATATGGGCCCATGCGCTAGTATGGTCATTTTGTATATGTAACTTATGTGGGCCCATGTGCTAGTACTGTCATTTTGTATATATAGCATATATCGGCCCATGCACTAGTACTGTAATTTTGTATATGTAGTGTATATGGGCCCATCCGCTAGTACTGTCTTCTTGTATATGCATTGTATATGGGCCCATCCGCTAGTACTGTCATCTTGTATATGTAGCTTATGTGGGCCCATCTGCTAGTACTGTAATTTTGTATATGCATCGTATATGGGCCCATCCCCTAGTATGGTCATTTTGTATATGTAACTTATGTGGGCCCATCCGCTAATACTGTCATTTTGTATATATAGCATATATTGGCCCATGTGCTAGTACTGTAATTTTGTATATGTAGTGTATATGGGCCCATCCGCTAGTACTGTCATTTTGTATATATAGCTTATATGGAGTGGGCCCATCCGATCAAATTGTAATTACATATATTGGGCATTCCATGGGCCCATGCGCTATTACTTGATAATATATATACAGGTCATGGGCCCATACAGTAAAAACGTAATATTGCATATAAGCTATAAGATGGGCCCACCCACTACATGCGGGAGTTTATAAAGATGGGCCCATGCACTGGAGCAGGAGTTTATAAAGATGGGCCCATGCACTGGAGCGGGAATTTGTACTTTTCCGCTGAGATGGGCCCACCTGCAATTTGCGGTTACTTGTCATTTCTAGCTCCCCGCTAGGAGCGGGAAAATATGACTGACCTATGTGATATGCAAGCATGCGAGTAGGTGCAGGGGGCATGGAAACGTAGGAGGTGGTGCAGACACGTGTGCAGGGGGAGTGTAGCATGTGGAGGGTTCGCAGCGCATGGAGGGGTGCAGAAGGAGTGTCAACAGGGCACCGGAGCAGCCAGGTGTGCAGATGCGCCTTGGCGGCTTTGATGTCGCTTAATGGCCTGAGCCGCTTAATGGCCTGAGTAATGGCTTAGCCACTTAGAGTACTTTGGCTTGTCTGAATGACCTGAGTAATAGTTTGGAGTACTTTAGTTTGTATGGTTGCCTTAGTTTGTCCTTAGTCTGTCTTACATGATAATTTTCTAGGACAAATTTAAGATGATTTTTTTTTAAGATGATTAGGTCAAATTAAGCACTTTTACATTTTGCTGATGCTAGCAGGACTTCCCGCCGTGCTGATGGTTTCCAACGTAAAATGAAGGAGAACCAACGACTTCGCATTTTCCTATTGATATTGTCAGTAATTGATGTAGAAGAATATTTAGACTTCATACCTGTTTTGCTCCGTACTTGAGAAAAAATGGGCCAAGAATCTTGGCTGGCTGCTTTGGGTATACTTTGGTATTTGTGTTCAAGTCGTCAGTGAAGCGACCTTTGTACACCCCCTAGTATATAATTGTAAGGTGTCTGTTTCAACATAAATGAGTGTACTCAGTAAATTAACATACAAAATAAGGAGGCAATGGTTTATTGGCACGGTAAAAGTTGTTGTGGCACATCGGGCATACAAACCGATATGTAGACTTCTCCAGATCCGTAAACGAAATGGGAAGCTCAAGACATCACATCGTACATATGAGCCTCTCGCACAGGTCACATGCGATTAAGTCCCCGCCATCCATGCATGAATAGCACCACTATATAAAAATCAGCAACAGAAAGATCAGAAAGTATAATAACATACATCTGCGAGTTTAGCCATAGCCCTTTCAGGCTGCCTCCTCAGAGGTTCCAGCGACTGTACAGAATGCATTTCAACATCCTGGATGGCTCGGGTGGATTTAGGCTTGGGGGGCGGCATCTTAATGCTCTTTCCCCCAGTGGATTTATAGCAGAGTGCTGAGTTCTCGGCATATTGAATTTGCGACAACGTCGGGTGAGATCAGTGGGATCCGTCATTTTTATATACCAGGGTTGTGATTTAAGGTTAAGCATGCATTCCCATGGATAGAACAATACTATACCTCAGATCTCGGGTTTAGTTCAAGTTTCAAATATTATTGGCTGGGCAACATTATTCCGGAAAGTTTAATGCCACAGCTTTATGCTATAGGTCTCCGATAGTCAGGTTAATGTAAAAATAAAGGCCCGGGAATACTATAATTATAATGACGCATCTGTACAGTAACTACAGTTCTATATGCCACAGGTCGCACATAGTCAGATACTTGGTCAGATGGGTCAAATGGAGGAGCGTTGACTCGGATGGATTGGACCCTTCTTGGATTGATTCTATTTAAGTACATATATACTAAACTAATACACTATATATTTGTCCATGCACACTAATACCCTAAACCTAATGCCTGAGTGTTTGAGGACGCTGCGTGAGTTGCCCATGTGAGCAGTGCGAGCCAGAACTTGACCTAAGATAGAGTTAGTGAAATTGAGGGGGAAGGTGAAGCCGACGCATCCTGGGGTTCTGGAGATCTGCTGTGCTAGTCATGCTCGATATATTCACCAAGATTTGAGGCGATCAGAACTGTTGGGAGGGCGCGTGCTCGATGGAAGGAATGGGTGGTCTGGTTGTGCAGTTGAGACTCACGTGTTGGCACACCACTGGAATCCCGGGCCAGAATGCCACTGGTGCAGAACCCAGCAAATTGGGTTTCCTGCATACGCTGGGCATGTGGAGTGTCAACGTGGCATGCACCTATGACATAGATAATGTAGAAATCTTAAAGTGAGACACCATGGGCTTTAGAAAGATCTCTGGCAGATCTGTGTCAAGTTTTCTCCCTAAGTTTTCCCTTTTTCAAGGTTTTTCCCTTATTTTCCTGGCTTCTTTCTATTTCTGTTTCATAGGTTTTCATTTAATTGCTATCTATGAGTACCCTAAATATCTGCTGGCATTCAGAGAAGCCCAAGAGCGACTTCTGTGCCCACTCCTGAACAGAAACGCGTCACCAAAGGCACTTCCAGCCTTGTGTGGCTAAACGCGTCCCAATTCGGAATGCACCCACGCCACCCATTCAACGCGTCATTGGTGTGGCTGAATGTTCCCAATTTGGAATGCTCCCACGCCACCCATTTGACGTGTCAACACGCGTGGCTGAATCGTTCCCAATTTGGAATGCACCCATGCCACCCATTCGATGCGTCGACACGCGTCGACTGGAGTTGCTTGAACAATCATGTGATCGTGTGAAGTTGAAAATTTCGACGCATCTCGCTTATTTTTTCTGCTCGTTTTTTCTTCTATTCGTCGATGGACGAAGCTCATATTTGGTGTATTGTTGTCTGCAGCAACAATATGTCAAGTATTTGCTTCTCCATTGGTATTGTCTGCTGCAGCAATGGTCAGCAGTCATTGTTGCCAGCAGACAGTACCATTTTCGACTTTTCCTTTTTTTTTTGGTTTTGTTCGTGTTATTTTCCGGAGGGCCTATTTGGCCATACATGTTTGTGGTGCCGGATTTCGGTGCCACACTTGTAACTCCATCTATTTGGGTTATGGGGGGGGGGGGGCTATTTGGCCATATGTGTTTGTGGTGCCGGATTTCGGTGCCACACGTGTAACCCCTTCTATGTGGGCTATTGGGGGGGGCCTATTTGGCCGTATGCGTTTGTGGTGCTGGATTTCGGTGCCACACGTGTAGCTCCTTCTATGTGGGCTATTGGGGGGGCCTATTTGGCCGTATGCGTTTGTGGTGCCGGATTTCGGTGCCACACGTGTAGCTCCTTCTATTGTGGGTTGCAGGGGGGCCTATTTGGCCACGTATGTCTGTGGTGCCAGATTTTGGTGTCACGCGTGCGACCTCTGTCTGTTGTGGATTGTGGGGGCCTATCTGGCCATGTATGTCTGGTACCAGACTCTGGTGCCATGCATGCGAGGTGAGTATTCTAACGTTTATTACTTTATTTCCAGTGTCAGGTCTTCCATGTACAAGCACGAATAAAGGTTTTTTATTTTATTTTTCATTCTTCGTACTTCTTTACTTCTCACATGATTTTCCTTTACAGTTACTTGTTTTTGATCTGTGCTGGTAAGTTCTCATCATTATGTCGTCATCTGTATATTACTTTAGGTAGTCGTGATCACGTACAGTACAAATTTGTCGGTATGCACATGATGACTAATACTAATTCATTATCGCCAATCTGGGCACCCAAAGGGGGAACTTATGACCGGACAACGTACTAACCCTAACCCTAATGTACCAAAATGGCGACTTCTGATTTCTGATCACCTGAAGGTCACATGGCATTGCCACGTCCGAAATCATATATAAGCATTGGGTGCCACCCCCTAGTCCACCCAAGAAGATCAAATATGATTTCCGAGGGGAACGCCGCTGCCAGCACCCAATTTCTGGAGATGGTCTCTGGGAATGAAAATACTTCGGGTCTGCCCAACCGGTCCGAAGTGCCTCCGGACCAACGTCTTGGCTCAGAAGCTCCACCAGATGTGCCGATGGATCCCGAGGCCCCGCCGGTTCCCCCCACGGATTCCGAAGCCCCCCCGGTGCCTCCCGCAGATTCTGAATCTGTGCCTGCCCCCATGGATTCCGAAATGGCTCCGGAGCCCACGGAATCCCTGGATCATGTTCGGTCAGGAGCCTTCGATGGCGATTTGTCCGACCTTACCCCTCCGTCTTCTCCACAACGAGAAGACAGTGTTACGGGAGGGATGCGGACACCTCTTGGGCATGATAAACTTGGTAAGTTAGACTTGATAACTATTAACTATATCTCACAAATATTACTTTAGTAAACATATTTGATGTGACACATATTTTGAAAGACAAGTACCAAGTACGTGGCATTACCTTATTCATGATATCAGAAAATATTCAATTTGACACCATGTATAGTATACTGTTCATGTTTGTCAACCATATGTGTAATGTATATGTGATGCAAACAACGTCTTTTCCAGTGGTACCAGTGTCCAGATAATACCCAGGAATTTCACGAGGACCTTGAGAGCCTGTTCGGGAAACAAATAGATTTTTGACTCATCAGCCAAATGATAGAATGAATTCTGGTGCCACAACGTGAGAAATTGGTGCTGTTCGGGAACCCTTTTTCCACCAGAAATGATTTCCTGGAAAAAGGGATTCCCCGCCAAAACAGCTCACCAACAAGAAATGACTATTTGTCGTTTTTCTTTGACAATCTCATTCTCAATGTGACTTAAATGTGACGAATACAGTGACCAAATGTGATGGCAACGTCCTCATGATTCACGTGATGTATTTAGATTAATGATAAGCATGAACGCGCATATATACCTCCCACACTGATTCGCATGCCAATTGAACTCGTATTTTGTACAGTACAAATTTCTAGGATTTTATCTACGTAAGCTCATTTCTCCCCGCTGATGCACCAAGTCTCCACAGTGCGCGATGCGAGCGACTTTGGGGCAATTGGGTTCGTGAGGTATTGAGGGGGATCGGGGCGCCACTGCACCCTAATTCTCTGGGGATCCGTCGTACGACTGTTGCTCAATATTCTTGCCGAGTTTGAGGGCGATCCGAAGTGTTGGCGAGGGCGCGTGGTCAATGGAAGGTAGAGGTGGTGTGGTGGAGGTGAGTGTCGCGTGTCGCCACACCACCGGCCTGTCGGGCCGCCGTCTGCCGCTATGGTCAATGCGGGGACGCGTTATGACTCTCATCACATGGTCTTATACACGTGCACCTTAGGGCCATGTGCAGTCACGACTGGAATATCGTGACGCGAGGAGAAATGGTCGGAAATCAGAACTTTTTTGGGCGTTCGGCAACACTTATGGGGCTTCTTTCAGAATGAGTTCTCACCGGTGAAAATGATTTATTTTTCAAATACATTTTATTTGACAATGCGTACCGAACGGGCTCTGAAGGGTCTCTCGTCCTTGTTGCCTTCTGGAATGAGTTCAAGGGAGGAAGATCCGCCATGAAAATCAATGAGAAAAGAGTCGCTACGAAGGAATTCGTTGGTAAGCCCTTCTTTGAATTGGTTGGTACAAATTTATCTTATCTGAATCATTCTAGATCGTAGGCGAGATGCGTTCCTTGATGTGGAAGGAACTTTAAACGTCGAGAAAGTCAATAAGCCCAGAGCAGATATCGGTCCCCGCAAGTGTCTTGTTGGTGAGCATCTATTGGATTGATTGGTTGTACTGGGGATAATTATCTATCTACAGTATATATCTTAGGTGCCAGAATCGGAAAGGGTCGGTTGGAGGTGGGTAATGTCTTGCCTTGTATATCAATTTGTATTGATCAGTTTCTTTATAGTACATGTTGTGGGTGTGTGTCACCCTTTGTAAATGCTCTGCAGTAACTCAAATGTTGCCTTTAGTGGTTCTCATATGTTGAGAATGAAGCCACATGGGAACCAGCGGAGAATGTCACAGCTGAGGTGCTTGTCAGCAGGTTTTGGCGTGATGTGGGCATGACTCCAGAGTCCTTTTCTAGTGAGGGGAATTTCATCAGTCCATCTTCTGATTTTATTGGTGAGTAGCTTTGCATGATCTTTAAATACAATGAATTGACCAAATTGTACATGACACATAAAGGAGAGCAAAGAGTTCTTCCTTCGAACCCCCACCAGGTTGTGACACTCTTGGTCCTCTTGTCCCCACTTGTTTTTTTTAATAAAATGAAACGCATATTCTCGGTTTCTTTAGAATTGAGAGATCACGTGAAAAACTCACGTGATCTTGTTGATCGCAATTTTTTCTGTTGATCGCATTTATTTCACATATATAAAGTCCGTACCAAGCGAGTGGGCCAGTCAAATCCTACGCTCTTTGCGGGAACATTTTTTATCGCCATCAGATAATCTCCATTCTAAACTCTATTGCCATCATGCCAAAAAGCTGGTCAAAGCCATATATTGCTCTTCTCAAGTCTCGTTCTGATGACTGGATTGATTCAAAGGGCAGGGCGGAGAAAAAGGTGATTGTTCAGGAGATCCTCGATCACATTGAGGGAACATTTGGTGAGGATGAGGAGGGTCCCGACAACCTTGATGATGTATGTCTCCTTTACACCCACCTGTAGAGTATTCTGTGATACATTTTCAGAAAATCTGGAACTGGTTTGGGAACAATGTTTCCAAAAAGAAGAGTCCTGAGGGAACTGTTCCCAAAAAGGGAACAAAAAACCCTTTACCATCAGAGAAGTGATCAAGTTCACCCACAAAGCCCAGATTTATGAATCTATCTCAAAGCAAACTGAGGCAACTTCAGGCCAACCAGAATGGCTGAAATTATATCCAGCAGCCTTGACCACAATCATTGAAAATCTTACTGAGGATGAACTCGCGGAGGCAGAGAGATTGGCTGAAGAATGGACTAACGATGAGGTCCCCAGGGACGTACAGAGGGCGTGAGTATCATTCACAACTTGTAGATGATTTTCTAACCTTATTTATAACTTAGAAATGCAGAAAGGTCTCTGGCCGACGAAATTCGGTCATTCCTTGATGATGTCCAACACCGCACAGGTGCTCAGATCTTTCTCATGGCTGCATATGAGAAACCAGAGGGTACTGTTGCCCTTTCTAAGTATGATCTAGATCCAGTTGTTAGTTCATCACTAATAAACTTCCCTAGATTTCAGACCAAGCCACTCCACGGGGATCAATTTACAGAGGTCATGCCAATGTGGAAACTACGCACCTGGGACATGTGGTCAAAATACGCACAAGCTCACTTTAGTAAGCATCAGTCAATTGTGAGATATGTAATTTATATTCACTCACTCCGGCAGGTCACGATGGCAATGAAAGTGACTCATCTGCCAATGAAAAATCCAACTCTAAGCCTGAAAAGATTGCCAGCTTTGAGTCTCATCCCACTCTTGGTTGGCCTATGCTTCCAAAGATGGGCAATAAGACTTCCCAAGAATGCAAAGATACCATGCGTGCATTCGTGACAGAAACATATCGTGAGTCTGTCACTTGCCTGACACCAATTTACATTCATCAAACATTTTATAGGCAACTTTACTCGTGACAGTCAGGCCAAGGTGCCCTGGAAGGATCTTTCCCTAGATGAACAACATGAGCTCATCAGTAAAGATTCCTTCCCTGAAGACATGCGTCTTCTTGACCCTTCCAAACTTCAACGTTGTGATGTTGAAGCCTTGTGGCAACACTGGACCCGCAGACAAAAGGCCAATGCTCGGCCTCTCATTTTTATGCCTCTGCTGCTGTGAACATCCGTCGTGCTAAGGCTCGTCCCAGTCGGCCAAAGAAGGCACGCCGTCCCTCCCCACAACATGTTTCTGAGGAGGAAGACAATGGGGACAATGAAGACGACGATGAAGACGACAACGAAGATGAAGCTGACAATAAAAAGTCAGAAACCCCACACCCACACAGCCCAGCAGCAAATGCTGCTTCCCCCGGTTCCAAGATTGACTTCTTGCGTAACCTATCTTCAGATTTGGTGTATACCGAATTCGTGGATCGTCTGTCCTCCAGGAAAGAAGTAAGTGTCCTTTTATATGATATTTTGATTCAATCTGACATCCACTGTATCTAGCAAGAGGATGGTCTTCCTGCTGAGAACCTTCCTGACTGGGGCAAATGGCAGTGGTCCTCAATGTATCTGCTGGTGGAATTTCACCAGAATGGAGCCCTCCTTCCACTATTCTGGCTCGCTCGAGAGGAATGGACTAAGATGGGTGCAGATGCCGAGCTCGTCATCTTGTCCATGGGTCTTGCTTTGCAGGACATCAATGCTGCCCACTTCAATGAGGAGTTGCCAGAAGATGCTCCAGACTGGCTAAAGGTTTCTCCTCTGGATATCAATTCTGCCCATAGATTGTCAGAAATTTGGGGTAAACAGCTTCAGCCGGCCAAGCCGGCCATGAAAGCCAAAACCAAAGCCAACACAAGGACAGCAACTGGATCTGGCAAAAGGAAGGTGCCCCCCAATGACTCTGAGAGCGAGGAGCGGATTCCAAAGTATGTGTAATCTTTATAGACAACAAAGATTTAATGCTAATATTGTGACATTGTGACAGGTATAAGAAGGGAAAGGGGGTGAAGGGTCGCCCAGCTAAGGCCTTCAAGACTGACACTCCTGATGCTGGTAGAAAGCTGAGAAGCCAAAGGGGTTGAGCACAGTGCCATGGACAATATATATATCACATGTTTTTGCACCATCTAAAGAAAGATCTGTGCGGTGAAAAGATAAAGCACTTTATGTGACTGAACCATGGACCCAGCAGGTCCATCTGATAAACATATCTAGTGTAAGTCTAAAAGTGAGCATAGGATTGGCCCATGCAATAATATTGGGCATATGGTACATAATTACACTTATTATACAATATATGGAGTAGGATCATTTGTTGGGCCCAATCCATAATTGCGTACATTCAGTGTATAAGTCTAATAAAGGCCCATGCGGAATGAACGATTATTCTATGTATACTATATTATGGGCCCAGCCATTACCAGGGTATATAATGTGTATAATTATATTATGGGCCCTTTCATGTGCATCGTGTATTTATTATATTGAGCCTAGACGCTAGAAGCATGTACTACATACATAATTTTATTATGGGCCCATTCATTTGGATAGTATATGACATATATAAATTTTCTTTGAGCCCATGCAATGCAAACGTAGATCATGTAGAAACTTTAGTATAGGCCCAGACAATATTAGCATATATTATATATATAAATTGATTATGGGCCCATGCAATGCAAACGTCATTCTAGTATAAACTGCTTTTATGGGCTCATTCATTATGAGCGTGTATCATGTATATAATTATACTATGGGCCCATTCCTTTATAATGTGTATTCAGTATATAGCTTGATAACAGGCCCAGCCACTACAATGGTACACTCAATTTATAGATTTATAATGGGCCCATGCAATACAAACGTAGACATGGTATAAACTTTAGTATGGGCCCAGACGATATTAGCACATATTATATACATGATTAGTATAGGGCCCATCTGCTTACAGCGTATACTCCATATGTAATTTTGTTATGGGCCTATGCAGTGTAAACGCCATTCCAGTATAAACTGTTTTATGGGCTCATTCATCACAAACGTATATTCTATATATAATTATACTATGGGCCCATTCGTTTACATTGTGTATTTAGTATATAGTATGATAATGGGCCCATGCGGTGCAAACGTACATATTGTATGAACTTTATCATGGGCCCAGACAATATTAGCATATACTATATTCATAATTATTAGAGGGCCCATTTGCTTGAAATGTATACATCATATGTGATTATGTTATAGGCCCATGCAATGTAAACGCCATTCTAGTATAAACTATTGTATGGGCCCATCCATTACAAGCGTATATCCCATACATAATTATGCTATGGGCCCACTCGTTTACATTGTGTATTTAGTATATAGCTGGATAGTGGGCCCAGCCATTAAAATAGTATACTTAATGTATAAAATTGGTATGGGCCCAGTCATTAAAATGGTATATACCATATTACTTTATTATGGGCCCAGTCATCAGAATGGTATATTAAATAAACAATTAAATGTTGGGCTGATCCCTTTATACCGTGTATTTAGTATATACCTTTATAATGGGCCCATTCACTAGAAGCGTATTTCTAATATATAATTACACCATGGGCCCATGCAATAAGAGCATATACAAAATATAACTTCCATCATGGGCCTATTCAATTCAAGCGTACATTCAATATATGATGGCTTTCTAGGCCCATTCCATAGAAGCGTACATATATATTTAAAACTTTAAATGGGCCCATTCTCAGTCATCGTAATTTAATATATGAATACATCTATGGGCCGATACATAAATAGTGATTAATATATCTATTGGGCATGGGTGGGCATGGGCCCATACAGTTAAATCGTAATATGACATATAAGCTATTAGTTGGGCCCAACCACTATATACGGGAGTTTATAAGTATGGGCCCATGCCCTATAGCGGGATATTTGTACTTTTCCGCTGGGATGGGCCCAACCGCAATTTACGGGTACTTGTCACTTTTAGCTCCCCGCTAGGAGCGGGAAAAAATGACTGACGAGGCTGTCCTGACGGGGTGTGTGAAAAAGGGAGCGGCATCAGCAAAGTCGTCAGCAGTGAGTAGAAATGATTATTGTCAAGAATTGATCGCTAAAGCGTATCGAAAAATAAACAGAAGCGGGACATGGTCGCCGTGGGCGACGATGCGATAGAAGGCGGGCTCTATATCGGGTTCAATATAACGGACCTGCATTGGAAGAAACAGCAGGCTCTTCTGGGGTAGATGTGCATCAACCTCCTCGATCCTCCCGCTGGAGCCCAGTGTGTCACCAGCATAGATCTGATAACGATTAGACAATTGTTGGATACTGAGCTCGTTACGGCCGCTCTCTAGCCAAGGCGTAGTTGAGTGAAAGAGAAGAAGATAGAAGAGTGTATTGACTCTGCTACTGGACAGGAGACTCAACTTGCCATCTTAGGGACAGTAGTTCGAGCCTTATATACTGTACACGGCTTCCAGAATATTCTACACTATGACGCTACGCAGAAGATACAGGAATCATATGGAAACTGAGAGAAGCTGGCAGAATATGGCAGAGCATCGTCCAGAACTCGATGGAAAGTCACAGAACATACTGGAAACTACAGTATCGTACAAAGCCCGGGCTTGGTTAACCCCTACTTTTACCCATGTTGTCACATATGTGCTAGTGACCTCTGGTGCCGAGGGCAGAGCAATGTCACAGTGGGGTCACTTCAACGATTGGCTCGTCAATCCTTCTTGGATCCGGGGCCTTATGGAGTCATACAAGAAAGGAGTACACATTTGCATGGATGTGACAACCATTGACGCGATGGTGAAGAGGCACTGGGTATCAAACCTGGACAAGATAATGCCGAGCACCGAGGGAGAGCATATCGAGAATGTACTGATGATGATGTTTATGGAGGCAGGCATGCAGGAAATGGTTCCAAATAATTTTTGGATGCTCGGCGGGAATCATCAACATCTTGCCCTAGACTTTTGGGTGAAAGAACAGAAGAAGCAGCTAGAGATCCAGTGCAGGCTGTTGGGAAAGCTCCAAAAAGAACAGAGTACCTGTTACAATATAGAGAAGGACCAGTTATCCAGGAAGCGGACCAAGCGATATGCGATCTTGATGAAAAATCAAGAAATCTTGAAAATGGGTTCTTTAACTTTATGACTGGGGTGAGTGTGACAGAGTGCCAGCAATGCGCATTTGCGAATGATGACTTTATTGACAAAAAACAGAGAAAATAGAAGAGAGCAAGAAAGATGAGGCTTATGCAATCTTTTGGCTTCTTTCACAAAACGAAACAAAGGGAAGCCACAGAGCGACAGAGGAGGAGCTTCTCCAGGAGCACCTTGATGAACTCAAATTGGCCCTCCAAAAAGACCTTGACAATCGCGGCACCATGGCTGAAGGCAACTACTTGAAAATGTTCCCGATTTTTCACATGGTGAGCAAAATGAAGCCAGAGAGGTACAACCAAGAGAGCTCTGGATTTCACAAGCTCGCATGCCTTTCAACGATAATGCTCACACTGGTGATGGCGTCGAGGATCAGGCGTCACTATGTGCACACACCCTGGTTCCGAATAGGAACGTTAGAGGGAATAGTCAAGGTTCACGGCACTGTATGAATATATTTACTCCATACATTTACAGTAAAGCGTGCTAACAGGAAGGCATAGTTTGTTTTTGAGTTCCTCTTAGAGAGCCTCGAGATCCTGGAGAGGATTGCGAACCCGAAAGAACCCCCCCTGCAGATGGAAGATATCGAGAAGAAGCACGACGAGGTTCTTCAAGCTGGCAACAACCTGGCCCTGCTCAAGGTGGACCTGGATGGGATGGAGAAGGCGTTCGAAGGGTGAGGCGAGCTCATGGACTGGAATTACAAGCTTCTGGGAAAGATCGACGAATGCTTTGTGAAGCATTACATGGATGCTGGCAAGCTGGTGGACAGCCTGTTCACCCCAGATTTCCCAGACAATTTCAATCAGTTCGTGAAGTACTGCGCCAACGTGGATGAGGTGTTGGCGGCAAGTGCCAACACACTGAGATTCTCTCGGGAATACTTCACCTTCTATTCGATCTGGCAGTTGAGGGGCTACAGTTTCCCTGTGCTGCTCAGAACGGCATTGGTGGTTGATGCTCTCAATAAGATATCGATGAAATTGCAGAATGGGTTTGTGGAGGTGAGCATTCATTCGATGCACGCCATTTCTCTCTTGCCAGTGTACCACATATAGAAGTCATCTTATACGTGGTCCATTTGCCACGGATATAACGACCTCTATACGCAGTCCATCTCCCGTGCATAGAACAGCCTCTATCTGCGGTGACTCTCACTTCACTTTCTTGCCTGCAAAATCGCTACTGTATCTGACAACTTTAACCCCAGTGCATTTCCTGGATGGCCACACTTGTCTCCTGGTTGTCAAAGTTCAATGCCAAGAAGTACATTCAGCGAGATCAATTTCAAACGATGATTACCCAAGTGGACAACGACGTCCTCGTCGATAAAAATGCCAAGAGAATAGGGAGAAATGTACTTAGCTTTCATATATATTCATCATACCTAGAGCACAGAACTCATCAAATGCGCCACTAGATTTTCAAAATCTTTTTCATGCATCTCACCACCATGATCACTGAGATCGAGTTGTACTTCAGTGACAATCCGACAATACATGATATACAGGTCAATCTGAAACCCTTTCAAAAAATCGTCAAACGAAACCAGCAGAAGGCTCACGAAAAGGCCAAGCCACAGAAGAAGACAGAAGATGCAAAGGGAAAGAAGGCAGCTGCCCGGGGGGAAGATACTGATTATTGCGAGGCCGTTAATGATTTTACCACGACAACTGCTCTTTTCAAGATGCTTGATATTGATGAAGAAATATTCATGCAAGGCTACAGGAAGCTGTATGCCATTCTGAGCTCCTTCCCCTTCGAACTTGAACATCGTCTCAACTCTGATCTAGAAGTGAGGTTGTTGGCGATGTCTGGGCTCACATGGAACACGAAGACGAAAGGCCAGTACCGAGATCAAGCACACATTGCCATTGCGGTAACATTGGAATACAGGATCGTTAAGTGTTATTGACACCGGCTGTTACAAGCATGCCCTTATGCCTGCAAGATGCGACACGCAATTTATAAATACCTCCGCGACAGTGTGGCATCATACCAGTGGTCCTTTCCGGACAATATCCCAAGCGATTTTGGTGTGGATGTGCCATGTGACCTGGACACTGTGAGAAGCACTTGGAAAACTGAGCTTGATTTGATTCCTGGCATGACTAGACAGAAGAAGCATCCAATTCATTCTGTCATCGATCAGCTGCTGGACCACCCATTACTCTGCTCATCTGAACCTGGTGTGCCAGATAGGTCGGTTGAGGATATGGCATACTACCTTATCGAAGGACTGGCTCAAGTAATATTTCCCTACCACATTTGGTTGACTCTCACATCATGATATGTCTTTCATTTAGATGATGTCTTTTAACCACCAACGAATCGAGCACGAGAAGAGGGACAAACTTACACCCTTCAGCCGGTCAATGTTCCAGCCCTATACATTCCCATCAAGAAATCATATAAAGACGAATGCATACCATGACGATTTCGTGAGTTGATCTGTTCTTTTGCAGCACCCCAAGAATTGCACCGCTCTGACTTATATTTAATGATCAGTTTAGTTATGGACATTCTGTGCCAGACATTATACCACGCAGTCCATACCAGGGCCAGGCCCACCCTGAGAACGTTTCCGACGAAGTCACTGACTACTCAGACTCTGAGTCTGAGTACTTTATGATTTATCAACTGGATGAGGCCCACCCCTCCATTGTGAGTGATGTTCTTGCAATGTAATCATTTATCACTGATGACATGACTTACTTTAACTGTAAGCACCATCAGTCGGTCCAGTCCGAGTCCGAGTCAAGTGCGCATCTTTATCCCCTTATCTTGCTATTGTGTGCTATGCTGTCAGATGATTTGATGCATGTATTTATTAAAGCTGCTCCTTCTCCCTTGTACAAGTTAAGGCATCCTCCTCCCCATTTATCAAGTATTTCTGGCTCCTCGAGGCATCCCATCATCCCCCAACTTTCTTCCCCTGTCAGAAGTGCCCTATTCGGCTACGACGATAATGAGGAGGCGGACGACGGTCAAGATGATCGGAGCGTGTCCGTCATACATAGTAAGTGACACCCTCTTCTGTGGAAGTCCTAACAACTGAGTCCAAACACTTTGGCAATTGAATGATTTGAAGGTATTATCGACGTGGACTTGATCGAAAGTGAGATTGAAGAGCCGGCCGGGCCTAGCAGTAAGTAACCGCATACAATTTCTGTCCAATCTGACCAACCGTCACAACCCTTGATAACATCCCATTTAGCTGCACAGAAGCGTCTGTCGTCGTCATTTTCTCCTGGTATATTCCATTCGACTATACATATGACATCAAACCAACATTAAAGTGCAGGGAAATCACCCCCTGCAAAGAAGCTTTCTGACACCAAAATGCCTGCCTCATCTCAGTGGTGGAACGTACCCAAGGAGTAAAGACACTTTCTGGTCGGACTCTGTTCGCGTTGTTGCTATGCATCCTGGAATTACACGTTATTTTCTGAGTCGACCGCTGCTGGTCAACTGCACATGGACCTGAGCCCATGCACAGGCAACAGTCATTCCTGTGCATTGTCATGAGTCAATGCACGGTCACCAGTTAACAAGTCAATATTCAACCAAGTACCCACAAGTGCGCACGTCAGGGGCACACGCCATGGCTGTGGGACACACCTGTGTTTTTGCCGTCCTGGGGCAGGATCAATAGCAATCAAACCAGTTGCACTGGCATAGGAACAAAGCGGTTGGGCATCACGGACGCTTTCTCACATTTTAGATAGGGTTGGGAGATAAAGCCATGAAGAGCGAGATGCATCATCACATCACACTGCGTAGAGTGCCAACATTGAAAGTCATTCCCACACATAGACATGAGTCTATGCGCAGTCAACAGTAGAGTGACTTATCCTGGATTCTTGCTGCCGAACGCCGAATATAGATTTGTTGTTGCATATTATGTACACTAAGGGACAATTGAAGTGCGTCTCGTAACTTTCGCCGTTTGTTCTTCACCACAACCATATCCTTGCCCACGACGATCATGCTCATGGCCTTGCATGTGTCTTCAACACCGACATGCTTTCCTTCGAGACTTGCACGCACACACTGGATGCCAGCCCACCTGCTCAGCACGCACTCGTACGCACTCATCCTTGATGCCCCATGCAGGACACCCCAACACACACACCCACACCCCCTCAGCACACACAGGACACCCAAACCTTGCCACCCCCTCCCTCGCCTCCAGCATGAGACGGAGGGGGTTATTCTTATTCTCTCCATGTGTGTGTGCATGTGTCGAGGATGTGCACATGTGCATTAAACATGGACGTAGTGTGTCATACGTGTCCAATGTGCGTGTGTGCAGCGCATGCCGGGTCAGCACCCTCTCCCCTGCACACTGGGTTGATGCCCCCAGCCTCTGCACACTGGGTCAGCGTCCCCTGCTCTGCGCGCTGTGTCAGCCTCCTGCGTGGACATTGTACTTGTGTTTGTGCCTCCTAGATGAGATTATATCTTATAGTTTTTAGATAGTCCATGTAGATCTATAGATAATAATAAAAAACATATTTTTGATGAACAGCATGAAACCAATTGTGATGTACAAAGTCTACAATGGCAAAGCAAGCTTCCGCAGAGTTTGGGGATACGACCGAGGCCGAAGGCCAGAGGGAGGCCTACATGGAGCGTAATGACTGCCATGTGAAAACGTTTCCTGAAACATTCAATAAGGGTCTGTTCCCCAAGTGTACCCCACCTTCGCTGACTCAACCAAGCCAAACACAGTCAGTTCTGCAAAACCTCTCTGGCCTTGTCATTGTTGTCAATGGGTCCTGCGGCGTCATCGAAGACATCATGAAGCCTGACGATGACCATGACATGCGCTTCGTCATGGTCAACTTCCCCGACTATCGTGGACCATCCCTCTCCCCTTCTCGCCCGAATGTCGTCCCAATCACACAGATTCAGGCTACAAATCGTAACGGGTTGCCACTCATGCTGGCTTGTGCACAATACATAAAAATCCCAGGGAATGACGCTCGACCTCTCAGGCCTCACAGAGTCACAGTCTGGGCATCACATGGTTACCGTGCCCGTGGCCTCAACTCAACGACCCAGATGGACGGTGGACAGCCATTCTCCTCGCAAACATTCTGTGACTGACTCAGTTGGCTTCAGAAGCACTTGAATAAATTCTATCAGACAGGCCCTTCAGTGCAACCTGTAAATGACTCTCATAGCTTGGATTAATCAGGATAATCACTGCGACGCCCGGTCACACCCCCAGTGAGTCACCGTACAGTGAGCGCTAGTGAGCAGTCATCCAAACTTGGCTCAGGCTGTTGTTGGCCTGGCATGCATAAGTCTGTGTGACATTTCACAAATTCACTGAAATAATGGACTCAGTAAATAATGCATATTTTGTCACCAAAATGCCTGTATAACATTAGTACTGCCAAGCCACCACAGTGCACGGATACCTCATAGTACATTCAAAGGCGCCAGCAGCAGTGGCACCGCAGTGGCACTGCACTCATTCAGGGCCATCAGGTTGAAGGTTCCCGTCAAAACCCTTTGCTTGACATTCGAGCAATTTCAGTTCATATTTGAGCGTCTCTAGGCTCCTTGCCAACTCCGCAGCGGCCCGTGTTCCTTATTTTTTTTTCCTCCACATTTGATAATGGCATCATAATACGTTTCTCAACATATGCTTCCATTTCTTTCCGTGTCTTAAGTATTTCCTGTTGTCCCAAATAAATCCCCTGTTTTAGTGCTTCAAACCCTGAGTTAATGTGCCCATTGTGAATCATCAAATCGCCACTCAACTGCCTTCACCTATTTTCCTGATTTAAAATGATCTCCCGAGCATACGCTCATTACTCCAGCTCTTCCAGCTCAGACTCCGAGTCCAGGCAGGACTGTCAGCATGCAGACCTGAACGAGTGAGTGATCTTCACCCTTGTCTGCACCTTGCTTCGCTTTCTCTCATCTCACGTGCTCACTCACATTCCAGTGTTACTAGTAGTCAACGTGACTTTCTCACTGGCAAGGGCTCCAAGATCATTGTTCAAGATTGATAAGCTCCATCTCTGGGACGGAGAGAGGTGAGGTTCGAGGTGTTTTTCTGGACCGACTCTGGACCCTGTCACGTGACCCATGTACGATTACTCATACGAAGGACTGATGACTCACAGGCTGACTGATGCATCAGTCAGCCTTACTGTATTGTGCTGGATGACTCATAGGCTGACTGATAGCCTTACTGTACCATGACTGATCGCTGACTGATACCAGTTCGCTTACTGATGGACTACCAATCGCCTTACCAAGCGATTACTAGGACTATTAGTCATACTGGTTCGAACCTGTATATATAGCCTGAGTAGTTGACAGTTGAGCCCTAAGCTCGACTTTGTTCTATCGCAGCTTCTGATCCCCTATTCCTTGCGAGGCCCCTCTCTTCTCTTCCATTGAAGCTTCGGGACCTTTGAATAGGACCTACTCTCAGCTTAGTGATTGTGCTTAACAATCAACTCGCATCTCAAGCGGCCCTTCGGTCCGCTTATCGATCAGATCGCAACTAAAGTCACTTGTTGCACGACGCCCCGCTGCGGGCTTAACACAAGTCGAGCTTCTCTTACCGACCTGGCAGACATAATCTTGAACCTACCCCCGTCGCTACCAAGCGGAACCGCTGCGGAAGAAGTCCTCTTCTATAACCGCATCAGGGACGACCTGCCAGCAGAAATCAAAGGGCGAGCCTTTTGGAACGAAGGAGCTAACAGTAACATTAGCGCCTACAAGCTCGAAGTTGGTGATCAATATCCAATCACCGTCGAATTCATAAACGGAGCCTGGTATCAAATCCATTGGCAAGGAACCACATTGGAAATACGCTGTCACAGCGGACGAACAATCCGAACCAGCCACGTCGGATTAGGAACTAGGAGCCGACCACTCCTACTAGCAATTGACACCAGTCGATTCACCCCGAACCAAGCGAAAGTTCACAGAACTTGAAATCACCTTCGCCTCTCCACCGACAGACGAAGACGAACCATCACAACCTAGTCGAAGAACAAACCCTCACAGACCTCAGCACCAGCATGGCAACAGCCCAGATAAGCACCATGACCATTCCCCCACCAGATATATTCCCCCGCAACCAGTTGCATCTGGAAGTGGAACTGGAGGAGGCGCACCAGGAGGAGGCGCTCAGGAGGAGGCGCCCAGGAGGAGGCGCCCAGGAGGAGGCGCTCCAGGAGGAGGTGCTCCCGGAGGAGGCGCTCCGGAGGAGGCGCCCAGGAGGAGGACCCCCGGAGGAGGACAACCACCTGCACAGCAAGCCCAAGCGGCACAACCAGTACCCCAGCAACCGGACCACGCTATGAACCGATACGAGGAGCGGAAGTGAAAAATTCCGAGGAGACCGGCGATGCCAAGAATTCATGAGCCGCTTCGGCTATGGAAGTTCCTGAATAGGACACCAGAACAGTTCAGGTCGCAGCAGACCTCGTGCCTATGCCCTCACACTCATATCGGGACCACTATGCGACCGCTGGGCCAGAGGCATACAGGACAAACTGGCGTTAAAGGTCTTGGGAAACCCCCTGTACCACATTCCCCCAACCACGCGACAACGACCCGCACTTTGGGAATGGTTCGTGCGAGAATTACCCAACAATTCACCGACTCTGCCGAAGAAGAAAACGCCTTCGCTGCCCTTCAGAAATTAGAACTGAAGGAAAACGACGCAGACACGTACATCAACCGATTCATCGAGTTAGCTGAAAAGGCACAATGGGGCTCGAGGCCCCTGGAACCATCCGACTCTTCCGTGATGGACTACCAGTCAACATGCACCGCGCTATCTGCCGATACCAACGCCTTCCAGAGACATGCAGGAATGGTTTGAAGCCACTAGGAAGAATGCAAGCGCTACAATGATATGGCAGTCAGCATCGGACCACGAGGAGGAGCGGAAATATCTCTACCCGCCAGAACCGCCTTAGGGGATAGAACCCCCTAAACAACAGCGCAAAGGAAAGGACCCAAATGCAATGGAAGTTGACGCCATCAAAACAGGCAGACTTTCCGATGAGGAAAGGCCAAACTCCTCAAAGAAGGGCGATGCTTCCGCTGCAAGAAATGGGACACATGTCCAGGAACTGCCCAGACAAGAAGGACCAAGGCAAGCAGCCGACAACCCCGTGGCAACAGTGGCCAATTCACCAAACCAAAGGCCCGTGCTACCGTCATCAATGAAGACGAAGAAGAAGAACGACAGGAAGAACACCAGAGGAAGACGACGAAGCCCGCCGTCTTACACCAATAAAGGTGTCAAGGAATTCATCCGCACCATGAAGCTGGACGAGAGGGAGCACTCCTAGAGATGCTTGCCTCTCAGGGTTTTTAAAGCGTCCAAAGCCGTCAGCCTGGCTAAGGACTATTGGATCGAGACGACTGGAATCGGAACCCATGTACATTAGAAGACTTGATGCGCTCAATATGAAATCTCTTTCGTACCGCTCGATCCATGGCTGAAGAAACTGCGCTCATTGACAGTGGCGCAACCGACAACTTCATTGATGAAGATACCTGGGGAAACTAGGAATTGGAAAGATGGAGCTCCCCAAACCAATCACCGTCCACAACGTCGACGGAACGGAAAACAACAAGGAAAACTCACCCACTACTGCTGGTGAGGATTGTCCAAGGAGAACGAACCAAGCTACAGAGGTTCTACATCACCTCACTCGGACGAGACCGCATCATTCTGGATACCCCTTCCTATACGAATTCAACCCCAGCATCGACTGGAGACAAGGAAGAATCCGCGGCAACCCGTGCTGCTGCAAAGCATGAAGTACCGCTATGTCGCCCAGAGGATCATACAGATGCAGGGAGATGCTCTCAGACAGTGCGGAAGCCAAAGGAAGGGAGCCCTTTACGTGCGAAGAACCAATGTTGCCAACAATGGGCACAAAAGGAGGATAAGACCAAATCCACCTCACCTTGACACCATTCCAAAGGAATACGAAGACACGCCAAGGTATTCTCGAAGAAGAAGCCCGTCGATTCCCACCAGAGCGATCCGAAGACATGACCATAACCCTCACCCCGATGCACCAAGGAGCTGAACTGCAAGGTCTACCCTCTATCACGAGATGAACGAGACCTGCTGAAGCGCTGGATTTGGAAGAAGAAGATTTGGGAAGGATCTATGCGGACCTTCTCCATACACGGCACCCGTCTACTTCATTGGAAAGAAGGACAGCAACGAAAACGAATCATCATGGATTACCGAAAGCTGAACCAATACACGGTCGAGATAAAACCCGTTACCCAACATCCAATCAGCCCTAGAACGACTGCACGGCAAGCGTCTGTTCTCAAAGTTTGACATAAGATGGGGATACAAAACATCCGTATCAAGGAAGAAGACCAATACAAGCGGCCTTCAAGACCCCGAAGGACCTACATTCCGCGAGTCATGTACTTCGGACTGACAAACGCACCCCCATTCTTCCAACGCACCATGCATCGGACTTCCGAGCCTGTTACAGAAGTACCCCGATAATCTCGGAAATTACATGGACGATTGGTGGGTCGCGACCCCTGACGGAGAAGAAGGCGTCAAACTACACAAGGAAATTGTACACGCCTTCCTGGACCGAATGGAAGAATGTTCCTACTTCCTGAAACCAAAAATGCCAATTTGAGAAGGACCACATGGAAATCCTAGGATGGTAGTGGGAGGAGGCACCGTACGCATCGACCCGCAAAGGTTAAAGGCATCTCAGAATGGCCTAGAGACCTCAAGTCGGTGCACGAGGTCAGAAGCACCCTCGGGATCTTGGGATATCAACGCCCCTTCATACAAGGGTTCGCCGCGATCGCCAAACCCCTGACCAACCTGACAAAAAAGGATGCTCCCTTCGATTGGACCCCGGAATGTCGTAAGGCACTAGACACGCTGATCGAACGAGTAACATCGGACCCCGTTCTATGGCACCCAGACCCCAACGCTCCATTCGAACTGCAAGTGGACGCATCAGACTTCGCCCTTGGAAGCATCCTTTTCCAACGGACGAAAATGGGAAACGACGAGCGGTCGCCTACCATTCACGAGCGCTGATTGCGGCAGAACGAAACTATGGCATCAGCGATAAAGAACTCCTGGCCATCGTAGAAGGACTCAAACGTGTGCGACACCTGGTGATCGGATCACCTCACAAACTAAAAATCTTCACCGATCACGACAACCTCCGCTTCTATCGACACCCCCAGAAGCTAAACAGAAGGGTTGCGCGCTATATCGCATTCCTAGCAGACTTCAACTTCGAACTGGAATACCTGCCTGGAAAACAGAACAAGGCAGACCCCTTGTCTAGACGCCCAGATTACGACAAAGGAGTGGAAGACAACAAGGACACGATAGCGCTCCAGACTCTCTCTTCGTTAGGGCAATAGAGATCACGGCGCTAGAGCAGCAAATCGACGACCTCCAAAAACGGAACCAAAGCTTCTGAATCCTGGAAGAAGAAACATGACCTATACCAAGACGAATGGAAGGTCTGGTGGCGAGCCGGATCAAAGTAATCCCGACCGATCAAGGGATGTACCGAACCTTGATCCAACAATACCATGATTCGCCAACAGCAGCACACCCGGAACGTGGAAAACCTCACAGGTACTTAGACGGGACTACTGGTGGCCCAGCCTGGAAAGGACACAGAAGACTACATCAGGGGTTGCGCCACCTGTCAGGCAACCAAAGCCATCACACATCGCAATGTTCCCCGATTGCGCCGATCGACCAGGGGAAGACAATACCCCATTCTCGTGTATCACCGTCGATTTATCACAAAGCTTCCAGAATCACGAGGATGTGATACCATCCTCACCGTCACTGATCATGATTGCACCAAGGCCGTTATCCTGATCCCGTGCCGAGAAGATATGGGAAGTGAGGAAGTCGCGAGGCTGTTTCGAGACAGCCTTCCCTTATACCGGCATCCCCAAGAGGATTATCTCCGATCGTGACACCGCTTACCTCCCAGTTCTTCAGGGAGCTCTGCGACCAGTTGGATATTAAACAGAACATCAGCTCGGCCTATCACCACAGACCGATGGTCAATCGGAAAGAACAATCAACGTTGGAAACCATATTGCGCATCTACTGTAATCACCAGCAAGATAACTGGGCAGATGGCTGAAAATCGCTCAGTATATCATCAACTGCCGACCTTCGTCGACCACCAAAAACCGCCTTACGAACTTTGGATGGGTTCATTCCCCGCACCCACAACCAACACGCACCGGCAATGTACCCGCGCTGGAAGAAAGGAAGTCTAGGCTACTACAGGCACGAAACCACGCCCAAGAAGCCATTTGCAAGGCGCAATCATTATGGCAGAAATCCCCTCACTTCCTAAGGTATCATGTGGACCAACAAGTATGGTTAGAAGGACTCATCTCCGTACCACGCACCCCACACACAAATTACGTGCAAAGCGCTTTGGACCCTTTAAGGTCCTAGAAGTCCTAGCCCTGTGACGTACAGATTGGAACTCCCCGCGGATTGGAAAATCCACAATGCCTTCCACGCTGCTGTACTCCACCCGTATAAGGAAACGGCGATTCATGGACCAAACTTCCCGGAACCACCACCTGACCTGTAGAAGGACAGGAAGAATGGGAAGTGGACAACGTGTTGGCCTCGAGGCGATTTGGGCGCAAGAAGGCGCTCCAATATTTGGTCAAATGGAAAGGTTTCTCGGAAGCACACAACTCTGGGAACCAAAAGGAATCTAGGGAACGCCGATCAATTAGTCAAGGAGTTCCATGATAAGAACCCACGAGCCATTCGTCGAATGGTTATAAACCCCACTAGTACTGACATGAGCTCTCAACCGCTCCCAGATATTTCCTCCCTCATACGACACTTCGACAACTTGTCCCTCATGTCTACCCAGGAAACCACCTATCCTTCCCCCTCTGCATCAGAAAGACAAGCCATCCTGGCCGTCGACACTGAAGTTGTGGCCCAAGTTGTCTCAGATATGCGCCGCACCGATACCCCCCACCGGCCTTTCCAGAAGAACCCCGTACACCACTCCTGAAGAAAATCCCCCCGCCTTCGAAATAGAGGACTACATGAGATTGTCCCCTCCCTCGTTTCCGTTCACGGCCCCTCTAGGCCTCCGACCCCTCTTACCATTATGGCAGCTGCTATGGAAGCTGACCAAGAAACAATGAACCACTCCCCGTTCCACCACGCCTTGGAGAACATGACTATTACGCTGCCCAACAAGTTCACCCAAACCCGGCAGACAACCCTCAAGACCCCCGTAATCTCCTAACCGGAACGACTGAACAACAACGCCAACAAATGTTCCAGTCTGTCAACGGCCTCCGGGATGCCATCCTGACCTTGATGAGACAGGAAGACGAAGAAGAAGTAAACGCGCCATCCCTCGCTCCACCTACCATTGCCCCAGAAATGCTGGTACATCGTAGACCAACCACACCCTCCACAGAATCCTCCATCACCTCATCCGCCCCATCTCACCTCAGCATACTTGTCGACGGAGAAGACAACGACAACTCACACCCAGGGGAAGACTGGATCAAGTTTATACCAGAGATCCACCGCACAGGCACACTTATCCCCATCAATGAAGCAAACCCAAACGAGAGGGTTCTAGCCGATATATTCGTTTTCATGTCGACCAGATCACAGGCGAACCCACCATCTCGGGGACCATGGGCCGAGGCTGCCCCATATATGGCGACACGCTGGCAGCGGCACCAGTGGCAGACCCGGCCCCCGCCAATCACCGTGACCACCGCTACTTTGAAATGTTCGAAGAACAGAGCATGATCTGCGGACCGGTCAACCGCGCCTTGGAAGACCTGGGAGATTATGGAGTCCTAGGCGATGTAATCAGGTATAGGGGACAGACGGCGCAGCGACGACGCCTTGCCCATATCCGCATGGAAGTAGAGGCGTTGGAGGACTACGCGCAACAAAGGAGAGCCAACCTCGCTTCACAAATGTCAGCTTACCAGTCCCGCGAAACAGCCATCCGCCGCCGCCTTATTGCGGCTAACGCTCACGAGAGAGTAAACCGCCTCCTCACCGAAGATCAAGAGACTGGAGAGCTGGCCTGGAGACATCGACGAACCATTAGGCGGGACTACAGCGGAGCTCACACCTTTAGATTGCAAGGTGGCGCCTCACCAATTTCGAGCGGCAGTTCGGCTACTAGCGCCAGCGGCTCTATCGAAGCCCCCACCAACGGCCGCACCTGCATCTACTGTCACTGGCCAGGACACCTATCCGGACACTGCGACACCCCTCATTATATCTGCTCGGAAAAGAAGTCCGGATACTGTCGTGTTCCCGCCTTCCACCGAAGCTTTAACCACGAATGCCTAACACCTGTCCCTACGGTGGCCGACGAAAACATGCCGCCCACACCTACCACACGCAGGGTCGGACTGCCCGATACCTCTCATTGAGGGAAAGGGCAATCGAATATGAGCATGTCGCCGAAGGATGCAGTGACATCTGCAAGGGCCACTATAGTCGAGCAGCCCGACGCACCCGCGCCGCGATAGAACGAGTGGTAAATCAAATCGGCCAGCCAACCACCGATCCCGAGCATGAGGCCCCTTATGTGCCTCGCACCCCGACCCCCGACTACGTGCCCGCCGACAACGAGGGCAACGATGAACTTTGAGGCGCGTGGAATCGCCTCTTAGAGGGGAGGGTGGTGATAAGCTCCATCTCTGGGACGGAGAGAGGTGAGGTTCGAGGTGTTTTTCTGGACCGACTCTGGACCCTGTCACGTGACCCATGTACGATTACTCATACGAAGGACTGATGACTCACAGGCTGACTGATACATCAGTCAGCCTTACTGTACTGTGCCTGGATGACTCATAGGCTGACTGATAGCCTTACTGTACCATGACTGATCGCTGACTGATACCAGTTCGCTTACTGATGGACTTACCAACGCCTTACCAAGCGGTTACTAGGACTATTAGTCATACTGGTTCGAACCTGTATATATAGCCTGAGTAGTTGACAGTTGAGCCCTAAGCTCGACTTTGTTCTCAATCGCAGCTTAGCTGATCCCCTATTCCTTGCGAGGCCCCTCTCTTCTCTTCCATTGAAGCTTCGGGACCTTTGAATAGGACCTAATTCTCAGCTTAGTGATTGTGCTTAACAATCAACTCGCATCTCAAAGCGGCCCTTCGGTCCGCTTATCGATCAACTCGCAACTAAAGTCACTTGTTGCACGACGCCCCGCTGCGGGTTTAACAAAGATCCAACGGACATCGCTGCCATCCCTGATATTTTTCTTGCTAACCACAGTGATGCCACTGAGCAGAGAGAAGTGCTTGAAGGAATCATAAAGAATTCCCCACTGGATTCTTCCTTTGACACATTTCTGGACATGCGTGTCTGCCCCCTCAAGCTTTCAAAGCTCAGGGATCTGTATGATAAAAAGGACACCAACGTCCTCTCCCTTGCATCAGGAAAACTCGAAGTTGCTTTATTGTTACTTTTTGTGCTTTTTATGCTTGATTTAACTTAAATTGAAAAAATATCGGAAATATTGCTTATTTCTGCTTTCTTCATATCCCACTTTAAGTAATATTAAGCAAATAAGTTGAAATAAGTGAATAGTAAGTAAAATAAAGTAAATAAGCAAAAAAAGTACAGAACAACTATTTTGTACAGATAGTACTTAGCCTGCTTATTTATTTTATTCTATGCTTTATTATGCTTTGTTATCTTGTTTATTGGGTTCTGCACTTTTGTTTCTTTTTACTCATTTTATTTGATTCTTGGAACTGCTTGCTTACTTATTTGTGCTTATTGGCAAAACACAGACAAATATTAGAAAGGTTAGGGTTGCTTCCAGAAAAGCAAAATGTGCTCATATCTCTGGAAATAAAATAGGTAAAAATGTGAACATATTTGAGTGGATAGATATGGTTAGAAGATAGGGGGTCTACTGCCAATATTAAGCGATCTAATCAGTTGTTCCCAAGCTATTTAATCAGCTTTGAAGTTGGCTCAGCTAGATGGGCTTAAATCATTAGATAACGCAGTAATAAATGATCGGATCACTTAATGTTAGCAGAGGACTCCATGTGTTTTGATCATATCTATTGACTCTAATATTTTCATATTTTTATCTATTTTATTAACAGAGATATGAGTATATTTGTTTGGCTGGCAGCAACATTTGTCAGCGTGGGAAACGTGGGCCGCACTGGCGCATCGATGCAAAAATTTTTTAAGTCGTAAGGTCACGCGTTCACACGACACGCCAGGCTTCAACATCACATGTCAAAGTTGAACTTTGAAGTTTGAATGATGACACATTGACAGTTCAACTTGAACCCCTCCTCCTTTCCCCCCATTTTCCTTCCCCCACGCACCCATGCCCATGTCCACAACCACAACCACAACCATGCATACGCCCATGACCACGCCCACAACCACACCCACAACCACACCCACAACCACGCCCATGCCCACCACACCCACGTCCATGGCCATGGATCACCCTCGCCCCGCAGAGGGCTTGTAAAGTAAGTGAATCCCACTTTTAGCTATTTTTTTACACCCTGAATGCTTACTGGCACATGGGATGAGGATGATGACGACGTCGCCCTTGACGGATCCCCGCATGCCCGTGTCCGTGCCCGCTGAATCCACGCACGCACTCGCAGGGTATGCACGCATGCACGCATGCACTGGGCCCATGCATGCACGCACGCACTGGGCCTGTGCATGCATGCATGCACCGGGCCCGTGCACGCTTGCTCGCACTGGGTCCCCATGCCCGCTTGCTCGTGGGGCCCGTGCACGCATGCTCGCTCCGGGTCCCCATGCCTGCTTGCATAAGGGGTCCCCATGCATGCATGCACTGGGCCTATGCACGCACGCTCACACTGGGCCCCCACGTCCGCTCACATCAGGCCCCCACACCTGCTCACACTGAGCCCCCACCCGCTCACACCACATAGGTCAGTCATATTTTCCTGCTCCTAGCGGGGAGCTAGAAATGACAAGTAACTGCAAATTGCAGGTGGGCCCATCTCAGCGGAAAAGTACAAATTCCCGCTCTAGTGCATGGGCCCATCTTTATAAACTCCTGCATGTAGTGGGTGGGCCCATCTTATAGCTTATATGCAATATTACGTTTTTACTGTATGGGCCCATGACCTGTATATATATTATCAAGTAATAGCGCATGGGCCCATGGAATGCCCAATATATGTAATTACAATTTGATCGGATGGGCCCACTCCATATAAGCTATATATACAAAATGACAGTACTAGCGGATGGGCCCATATACACTACATATACAAAATTACAGTACTAGCGCATGGGCCGATATATGCTATATATACAAAATGACAGTATTAGCTGATGGGCCCACATAAGTTACATATACAAAATGACCATACTAGGGGATGGGCCCATATACAATGCATATACAAAATTACAGTACTAGTGGATGGGCCCATATACAATGCATATACAAGAAGACAGTACTAGCGGATGGGCCCATATACACTACATATACAAAATTACAGTACTAGTGCATGGGCCGATATATGCTATATATACAAAATGACAGTACTAGCGCATGGGCCCACATAAGTTACATATACAAAATGACCATACTAGCGCATGGGCCCATATATAATGCATATACAAAATTACAGTACTAGCGCATGGGCCCATATACACTACATATACAAAATTACAGTACTAGCGCATGGGCCGATATATGCTATATATACAAAATGACAGTACTAGCGCATGGGCCCACATAAGTTACATATACAAAATGACCATACTAGCGCATGGGCCCATATATGATGCCTATACAAAATTACAGTACTACCGGATGGGCCCACATAAGCTACATATACAAGATGACAGTACTACCGGATGGGCCCACATAAGCTACATATACAAAATGACAGTACTAGCGGATGGGCCCATATGCAATACATATACAAGATGACCATACTAGCGGATGGGCCCATATACAATACATATACAAGATGACCATACTAGCGGATGGGCCCATATACAATACATATACAAAATCTCAGTACTAGTGCATGGGCCCATATACAATACATATACAAAATTACAGTACTAGCGCATGGGCCGATATATGCTATATATACAAAATGACAGTACTAGCGCATGGGCCCACATAAGCTACATATACAAAATGACAGTACTAGCGGATGGGCCCATATGTAATACATATACAAGATGACCATACTAGCGGATGGGCCCATATAAGCTACATATACTAAATTTCTGTACTAGAAAATGGACCCTTGAATATGAATTATAATCCCATAGGGGGACACTATTTAATTGTTGCAAATCATTTCATTTCAATGCCATAGCAAGCATTTCATTAAAAAGGGTTTGGTTCTCAGAATTTAAAGAGTTACATGTAAATCTAATTTGCCATCAATCTACAGAATCCACGTTCTGCTTCTTTAGTAAACATTTTCCACATTGCAATCTGCTTCTCAGCATATGCAGTATGGCCTGGTTTGTTTTCCTCTACACTTTTGTTTAGTCTGGCTGTCCATTCCTTGATTTGATGCTTGAACCATCTGACAGTCCACTTCATCTCATGTTGGACTATTAGTAACTCCTCCTTCCATCTATCTTGGCGTGTCTTTGCCCTCAACCAGTTTACACAATAGACTAAACAAAACATTAACAATTGCTTTCATAGAAAACAATAAACTTACACTCTTCCATCCAAGTATCATGCTGATCTTCATTCTGGCCACCCAACCTCCAAAACCAAGGCAAAACATCACTCCTTTGCCCAAATCTATTCTCTTCTGTGATGTCTGCACTAAGTTTCAAATGTTCAGATTGAAGTTCTTGATATTGTAGAAGAATTGCATTATCTGCACCAAGATGCTGCAGTGCCTTTCTTGCCCGTCGATATGCCCTTATATGCTTGTTTATCTTGACTGTTATGGCCTTGACATCATCCCAAATGCGAGTCTTGTCAACACTTGTTTTTGCCTTTCGGACCTTGGTTCGATAAAGGTCGGCCTTGTGACCCAGTGCCATTCGAAGGTTTTGTAAACAGTCACTGGCCTGACCTTTACGAAGCTCAAGCTCTTGTGTTGCCAGAACCCCCAGTCCCAACCTTTGAATGTCTGTTGGCTTTAATGAAGATGGTAAGCAGATGGCTATCATCTCTGGGGTTTTGCTTTAACCGCTTTAGAAAGTTTATAATCCATTGACATCCTATGTCATAAATGACCAGTGCTTGAGGAAGGCCAAATGATTGATATTTGAGGGCATTGCATATGGCATAGTCCATGTTCATCTGTCTAGATTGGATTTAAAGCAATTAATGCAGACTATTTCTTACAAGTAGAATAGGGACATACCTCTCACCCTTTTGAAAGTCAACCACTGTGTGTGGAACAAAAGATCCATGCCTAGCACAAGCACAGGCACCAATCCCTGTCGCATCCCTATTTTTCCTATCCAAGTTGGCAGCATTCATGGCCCTATAATTATGGCAAGCAGATTTCTGATTAAATTGGACTGAGCCATAAATAAAAAGGAAAACAATAACAGAAAACATGCCTGTTTGATGTCCCTGCTTTCAGAAATGTGCTTCAGGTAAGGTTTGGTCTCTACCATAAAAGCAAGTCCATCTGCCAAGGTTACATCATTCTCAGGATGTCGCATCTTTAAGTGGTCTGCATGAAAATTGCCATCAACAACAATAGAACGCCAAAAGAGCCATCTAAAAGATGTACTTATTAGAATTTCTACCATGTCACATCAAAAAGAATACTTTTACTGTTTAGGTTGGTTTTTCCAGTCATCCGGAAGATTAATCCCAGGCTGTGGACAGGCTGGACAAAAATGGGCCAGATTGCCATTTTGGGGGGTGGTCTTCATATTATGCCCAAAGCCAAACCATTTACGAGATTGAAGATCACGCCACTGTCAGGAAACACGCGCAGTTCTCGTTCTCTATTCTAAAAGTCTGTCAGAAAGCCTGTATAAACGTGAATAACAGTAAAGCTCACCGGGACCATATGAGGAAATGCATTATTTGTGAGATGGCGAAGCTTCTTTATAAAACTGGCTGCAGCTGTCTTGCACTCCATAGCATCAATGTGAAAGTGTTCCAAGACATCAAAGGTGAAGGCAGTCTCTGGCTGACGATCGCTGGCTGGAAATAGCCGCAGTTCAAACAGCTGCACAGTCTTATCAGGTGCACTCTGGCATTGACACCACCGGACTTTATGTTTGAATACCCCAGTGGTATGCACTATATTGACCAAGCCATCCTCCAAGACGTTCTTGGTTTGTTCTTCTATGCCATCTTGAAGAAGATCCACATTGTCCATGCCAGGTAAAGTTTCTTCTACATCCAACCAAGGGTCTTCTGTGTCTGGGCACATTCCTCCATGATGATCCAGATGCAATATGTAGCCCTGGTCATGCAAAGTTGTCTTGGCAAAATATTTACCATTCCACTTTTGAATTCTGTGAAATGGCAATAGTTTGTGATGTTCCATGAAGCAGGCATGGCAATGCATCAAGTCACCGATGCAGTCTGAACAACGTAACTCTCCATCACTTGATCCACATTGACTGCACAAGCCATCATTCCATTTGTCTTCCAATTCAAGCAAAAGTTGCAGAAATGACTCCCTTTTGGGAACCCATTCCCAGAGAAAGTCATTCTGGCTCTGTTAACAGAATTTAGTTATACATATGGTAGGTCTACGCTGTACGCACTTTAGATGTCTTGGGTTTCGAAAAATAATGGCCAGACCCAGATCATGGCTCAGGACTCGGAGATTTCCATCTTGCCCGTTTCTGACTCTGTGGTGGTGTTTGTTTAGGTAATGGTGGGTCCTTTCTCACGGGTTTCATGCGAACCCTGACATTGCCCCTTCTATCAACTGTCTGTACCTCCTCCACCTCCTCAACAAATGCCATCCTTTTCCTTACTACCTTGTTTGACTTTCCTCTGTTTGACATGGAGGTAAGTGGTCAAGAGTGCAATGTTGTGACCTCGTGTACTTTTTTATATTTGTATGACATGTATAACACGTAATTATAACATGTGTGTCAGACTGGCATGAGGTGCAAGCACACCACCAGACATGGGTCACTACCACATGTTACCAAATTGTTCCTGCTGTTATAAATTTAAAGATCCACATGGTGACTCAATTTCAGTACTGTTCACTACCTCTGGTTTCCTTATAATTAAGATGACAATTACTGGTTGAAGATCTGCGACTTTCTAAATTCGACAATGATTATGTAATACATTCACACAAAAAATCCACCTATAAAACTGGCAAACTTTAATAATTATTCCCACGCTCCTTTTATCAACACCGTTGATGCGCCGCAGGCGCGGCAGCATGCGCGGATATGCACATAGCGAGGACTTAGAGACAGGAGTCCAACGCAGCGGAGCGACGGACCGCCGGGCCGACGGAGCGACAACACGCGCGCTCCAACCTCCCCTCTGACTCATCCCCTCATTCCGACGGCCGCGCACCTTCTCCGCCCGCTCCGATCGCCCTGAAACTCAGCAGGAACGTCGAGCCCAAGTGATACGACGCGCTCACAGCAAATCGGAGCGCGTCGTCGCGCGGATCGCCCTCAATAACACCAAAACCACCTTAGTGGTCTTCAAGTCTCTCACAGCGCGTGTGGACATCTCGGAGTTGTACAAACGACTTCCCCGAGTAGGATTAGTCTTGGTACGTCGCCCCTGCCACGTAGGAGGACGCCCGACGTCGCGCGTCGCGTTGCAAGGCCCAGGAGCGGGCGTGCGCGGAACGGAGTGCGCAGACCGATCGCCTGGAGCGGAGGTCCTCAAAACAGGTTAGGAGCGTAGAATAGGGTCGCCAGCGCGCACAGACCAAGTAGCTAGTATATTAGTTAGAAGATGTACTCAGTTACAGCCAGAATCCAGCTGGGAGCCGTGTCTCCTATAGTTCTCACCATAACTCCTCCGTTTCCGATCCGTTTCCCTTTGTTCCGGTTTCATTCTCGTCGTCTCCATCGCCTCTCCGTCGCTGGTCGCGTCGCTCGCCGCCAGCTTAGCTCCCGAGTGAGCTACAAGTCCTTTTCCGCCGTCGCCGGTCCCATGTGACTGGAGCGCCCGATTAGGCAACTTCCTTTCCTGCGCTTCCGATCCAGAAGTGCTCCGCCTCCAGCGAACCCTCAGCTCTTAGTCTCTCACTCGCGTATAGCGGGGACTCAGCACATCACCGTCATCACAAATTTTTATATACTGAGAAAAAATGGTGAAACACCGAAGAGGGCAATCCACTTCAGAGCCAGTAGTGTAAAGAGAGGAAAGATTGAGCCTGAATTACCTTTGTAAGGAATCTGACTTGCAATTTATTCAATGTTCTAATATGAGATTAGCTCAGCCCGGACCGCCAAATTCTACAAGTGAAATTATGGCGGACCTTGAAAAATCCCTCCAGAGATTCACATCTCATTATAGCCAACCCAGGTTTGTGCCACCTTCTAGGCCAGAAGTAGAGCTGCTTCGAATAAAGTAAAATGTTCATTCTACTCATGTAAACAATTTCTAAATCATTTTACAGGACTTTGATTAAAGTTGAAGGAGAGGAAATCCGGACTAGAATATCAAAGTTGTGGTCAGAGTCTGATCAAGAAGTCTTTTCCCTAGAAATGGCACTTGTAGTGAACACGATCACATATGCCTTGGTCAATTCTAGTAAGCACATCATTCTTCTAAAATATTGCAGCAATCTAATCTCTACAACCTAGGGAAAACAGAGTGGGACACAGTGAGATTTGCTGACAAAGCAAAAAACACAAAGGTCACCAAATCTGGCAGAGAAGCAGAGGCAGATTGATCCCTTAGACGACATTTTCATGCTGCTCACTTCAAAGATCTGATGGAGCCCACAACAATTCTTGATTGCCATGGTAAAGTAATCGTATGGGCACTTCCAGGGATTCTGCATCCAAATCGTCTTGTAAGGAGTCAGCATACATATCTTCTTTATATATTACTTACTTGGTCTTATAGGAAGACTACAACAAAGCATCAAAGGGTCTTTCTAAAGCCCTAAATAAATCGATCAAAAGAAGTCAAAGAAGTGGAGATACACCAATTTCAAAGTACCAGAAGACCCTGTAGAGTTTACACCAGGGATTGTTGATTTTAGCCCAGGTTGGTTCATGCAAAGACAAGATGTAAGGATAATTTCTTGAGTGATTATAGAGAAGGCTAACACCCTTTTTACTAGGGACTGACAGATGAAGTACATGTTTCAACAGAGCTTCGGACACCAGTAGCAGTCAAATTTTTCCACGATGTACAAAAGGTGGAAGAGATTTTAAACTGCATCGGCATCTTGGCATGCCCAGATCTCTTCTCAACTGGAATGGCTTCCATTGACAAGCTGAAGAGGGGTGAAGATCTACACAAATGGCACGACAATGTCAAAATCTGGCCATCCTTCTTTTCTGGAATAGAAGTTATAGCAAATCACCACACACCATCTCATCGTGATGGTCAGGGTGGTCCTGCTTGCTATGACTTTCTGATTAGTGCAGGGAGACACTCAAATGGATGGCTAGATCTGCCAGATATTGATGCCAGACTGTCTTATGACCCGTGCACTGTGGTGGCACTCTGTGGCAAGATCTTACACCATGGTGTTGATCCAAGTTGGAAGGGAGAAAGACTGTGCATTTCGCACTTTATAAGGGATAATGTTCATAATCGGCAGAAGTTGGAACGGCCTCCATGGTCATCCCATACACAGTATTTAAGCTTTATGGACCATGGTTTTTGCATTAGGCAAAGCATAGCTATAGATAATTAGCTATTTAACTTTACACCATTATATGGGGCTTTTGACATGTCGATTAAAAAGGGTTGTGGTATGTCTGATTCAGGACACAATCGAGGAGCAGGTCAATGGTCTTCCAGGTGTGCTCAGCTCATGTGAGGCGGCGAGCGGACAACGGCCAAACATGGCAAACAAAGGTCGTGCAGGTTTTGCTGAAAGGCGGCGCCGATACGGGTGCGTGGGACATCTGATTAAAAAGGGTTGTGGTACGTCTAATCATGTAATATTCTTCCAAATCAGGCCACAGCTCCATTTTGTCCTCCAATTTGAAGTCGAAGCCCGAAGTAAGCGATTAGTACACATTCCATGGCTACTGCATGTATAGCACATCAGTGCTTCACCAGCAAGTAGATGCGATAATATTAAGCAAGCTCTTCAATGTTCTTAAGGGTGTTTAGAATGGAAACTGGTCAACAGCGTAGGAATTTGTCATTCATATTCTGTACGGGACACATTCCAGGAACGTACTACACGATATGACATACAAATGTTCATTTGATGCATTGTTACCTAGAATGTGGACGGCCAGGGCAGAGTCATCCAGCCATTCTTCACCTCTATGACACCTTCAGGCTGGTAGAATGTAAGAATGTTCATACATTCCGACCCATTTACCGTCGTCCCGGTGCACCGAAATGAATATCCAACTCTATTTGCCCCACTAGCAGGAACATGAACAGGTTTGTCCCACGACCGGAAGGAGCCACATTTGTCACATTGTGGAGGCAAGCGCTTGCCCCATGGCTGAATGGCTTTGTGTGCCCAGAGATACTGGACACTGCTTGTACCCTTTTCCGTGATACAAAGATGAATGATAGAGGTGTGACGGGCGATGATGGGGGAAGAGCTGATAAGATTGCCTATGAAATTTGAGATGTCATAGCTCTCCAAGATGACACGCTGTGACATGTCAATGAGAAGGCTGGATAAAATGGATGGAATTAGTCCATCCACAGTAAAGGCAAAGAGGTGTTTGAATTTGTTACTTGGAATTTTGTGAATTAGTTTGATATTCACAATTGACATTTATAAAACTTACGAGTTGAAGACTTTAATAAGGTCACGTTGCGATTCCGGAAACGTGACGAGGCCACCGCAGACCATCATGAAGCACGTGGTGCTTCTTGTCCTCAGGACATCCATAATCGACTCCATCAGCACCATGTCAAAGAACTGGAAGAACTTTAAGCATATTATTACAGTAGGACAGAAATAGAAACATACAGTGTCAACAAAATCTGCAGCTTTCGTGTTATAAAAGAGATCACCACGATCCTTGTCGCCGTGCGTGGTGATAAAGAGCCAAACAGAAGCTCCACGATGTTTCCTGTGTGGATTTCATTAGCATTTAATGATGTAATGTTTATTCACGCTACCTTAATACGGTACCAGCCAAATGTTCCATTTTGTCGGCATGTGCGTCGGCATCCTCTCCGTCAAAGATGTTGAACTTGACCTCTTCTAATAGAAGAGATCCCGAGCTGAAGAATGGCTGCAAAAATTGATGTACCACATTTGCGGGACTTCCCTCAGTATTGATAGTTTCCAAGGTGAAGTGAAGGATTACCAAAGACTTTGAGTTGTGCTATCGATATTGTCAGTAATTGATCTAAAGTAATATTTAAACAACATACCTGTGCAGCTGCGTACGTGAGGAAGAATGGGCCAAGGATCTTTGTTGGCTGATTTGGGAATGCTTTGATGTTCGTATCCAAGTTGTTTGTGAAGCGATGATGCGCCGCAGCCACGGCAGCATGCGATAAAGCGAGTATAATAGCGGCCCGCCTGA
>WTXL01000197.1:0-39099 GCA_022376525.1 Russula vinacea | reverse complement strand
TCCCGGCCCGACGTTTTCCGGCCGGAGCATGACTAATGGCAAAGCCAGTCATCGGCCGAAAAACCACGCAACTTGCCCGGCCGATGAGGGTAGCTTGGAAGTGGAGCAAGGGTTACTAGTTACTGCCAGGCTTCCAGGGGCGTTTCAGTCTACACGAAAATGGTGGCTGAAAGTGCTCACCTTGGACTGGGTAACTCGCAGATTCGTGAAACGATCAGTCGATTGCAGTGGTTGGGTCGCAGGGGTCGACCAAGGGGAAACGCCACTGTTTTAACGCGAGGTGGAAGGCTGAAAGAGGCATAGTTAGAGTTATTTAATTACTCGGAAGGCTACAGCAGCTCACCCGTAAGGTCCCAGATCGCTCGGCAGGATCCGGTCGAGTACGACGGCTGCTCAAGTCCGTTTAGCGAGGTCGTGATGACGACGAGTGACGCTGAGTGTTGGTGAACACAATAATGGTGGGGTGACACTTAGCCCAATAACCCTGCTTGGGGGGCATGAAGCATGATCCAAGGATCGGGGCCGTCAGAGCCAAGATGACGCTATTGTGTTTCTAAGGAAGGATATGGCAACGGGCCATACATTACGGATGGGGAGGATAATAAGAGGATGAGCAGAGGAGAGCGCGACTTAATTGTCTTGACTTTGGCGGGCGCTTCTGCGCTTCCGTTCTCGGCATCGAAGCCCGCCGTATTGCCCGTCCTTTTTGTCTGCCTCGGCTCACGCGCGACCGCTCTCTCCTCCCTGTTATTGTCTCCCCGCAACATGCGATCCCACGTCGTCCCCCATCGCTATCGGCGTCTACCCGAAACAAAAAAAAACCTAGACAAAAAAAACAGGCCTGCATCGCGATGGTTCAGATTCATCTCTGGGTAATCGCGTGCCATCGCTCTTCTCTTTTGTGTGCCCCCAGCGGAAGTAAATCTGGGTGGGCCCTTACCTACGATCTCGCACATATAAATTACTCGCCATGGCCTCCCAGACGAGTCATCAAACAATACTCAGAGTCATCCCATTCTCCCAACCTTTGCTACTCCTTTTTCAAATAATTTCGCGCCATGACCACCTACTACGCCACTCCCGCTGCCGCCAACTACCACACCCCTCCGAGTCACAGCCACAGACAACGAGGCGTCCGTGTATGCGACACCTGTGGGCCATCGAGCAACCCACAATCAAGTTCCGCCTCTGTGGTGGATGTGTACGTCACTCTACTACCTTTTTGCCCTGTGGCCTGAACACTAATCTAATGTCTCCTGACGTCATGCAGATGACCACAAATTACTGCGTGAGTACCTGCCCTGTCCGCAGCCGGCGAACTCATAATAAACTTTGCCCTGATAGTCCCAGGATTGCCAGAGAAGGGATTGGCCTTCCCACAAACGGATCTGCCAACACACCGTAGCCCAGGTGGCCGCTGCTAAGCAGCAGCCAGTCAGCGCCGACTACCCGGACGAAAACATCGCCAAGCTCCTCCGCCGCTTCACCTCTCAGCACACCACCCTATTAGGCTGGGCGGGCTTCCAAGCTCTCCAACTTAAACGGTGCCTTCCAACGTCCGCCAATCGGCCCTCCTTATCGAGCTCACCCCACGCCCATCAAGTGACCCCCACCGGCAGTGCGTCCCTCCTTCCTTATCAGTCTTTATCTCTCATCCTTATCCCTCTTCAGATTCTCCGTCAAAAACACACACATCGTCCCCCGCACATACGTCACCTCTCGCGACCCACTGGTAGCAGCAGACATCCAACGCCGCGAAGAGCGCTGCCGACGCGCAGGCGGAATCGGCACGGCGGTAGTGCTGATCCAATGCGGAGCCGTAAGCCAAGTGATGCCCGTAGAAGTCGACCCTCCCGCGAAGATTTCGTGGGACGAGCGAAGCGATTGGGCCGACGTCCTGGCCCACTTTGTAGACTCCGGCCGGAGTGATTTCAAACCCATCTCCACCACCGCACGAGGGTGAGCCCGATTTATTACTCCTATTGTCTTTTTTTTTATTGACGACGGAGTTCGCAGGGTATACTATGGTTGAACCTTGCGGCCTTCCGATCTCATCTAAACTTTGGAATAGAGAAGCACACCACGCGCGCCTTTACACCGCTGGCTTTCGGTCTTTCAGCGCCAGCTTCGCTTTTTCATACTGTACCTGGCGGACTTTTTTTAACCCTCGCCCTTGCGAGATATTTCGATGATGCGCGACGACCTTCTCATGTATCATCTCATGTTTCCGATATGCTGCGCACAATGTAAAATTACGCATCTGTATTACTCACGAGCATTATCCCCATACTTGCTAATTCGTGTTTTCATTACAAATGGACCTTTGCTGGTCATCATTACCTGTGTGCCTGAGCGAGATCAAGATTGAGGAAAGCACAACAATAGAGGGAACAGCAGTAGCAGAGACAGGGATAGAGACGAAGCAGACCAAAGTGGAAAAGCCAGAGAAAAAAGTCTAATGGATCACCGACGCTTGGAAGCATGTGTAGCAGGCGCACACAAACGCCCACGTTCCAACTCGAGATGTTCGGGCGAATCGTACTCGATCCCAAGATCTTCTGCCAGTTGGTCCGCATCAGGTGGGGACAAAGGGTCGGAAACGAGCGCCCAGAAACTTTTTTCATATAAGTCAAAAACAAAACAAAGTTAAGTTAGTCGGCGCGTGGTGACGTTCCTGAGGGAGCAACGCGAGGGGGGAGGGCGCACTTATAGAATACTTTTCTTCGCCGGACCCATTCGGAACGCCATTTGGTCCACTCGGCGTCCAGCGCGTCCAGCTCGGCGGGCGAAACGAGCGGCGTGCCCGCGCGCAGAGGCTCGAGCTGTTCGCGGAGTTTCGCGACCTGTCCAAAACCAAAAAAATAGTATGTGTATGCATCATAGGCATTAGGTAAAATGGTGGAGCAGGTGGGTGTGCGGACCTTGGACTCGGACTCGTCTATCTGCGCGGCAAGCTCTGTGTCGGTGGGCGTGCTCTTGATCTGCGCCAGCTCTGCGGGATTATCGAGATCAGAGATAAGAAAAGTGCTCGCCCCCATTCGGTTAGCAGCATATATATGCTGTATATAGCACATGCCCGCCTTTCTGCAGTCTGCTGCACGCCCCGTTCTTCTTCGACGTCTCGTGCAAGACTCGGACAAGGCGCGCGCGCGAACAACATACCTGCCGAGGCGGCCTTTAGTTCCGCCGCCAGTGCCTTATTGCGTTCGTTGAGCGCCTCTGTCTCCCCCGCGAGATCTTTGAACTTCTGCTCGGGAAGCGCATCGAGATTGCCCTGGTTCGCAACGAATAATGTGGCCTTTCCTGGTCACATATGCGCATATATAGGGGGAAAGAAAGGATGAGAAACGCGAGAAAAGGGGTACGGAGACTGTAATGTACTGTACCGTAGGTTTTCTGCGTGACCTCGCCCTTTTCGGCGAGCGCGAGGAGGATCTTCTGCGTGGCTGGCTTGGGGACGGCACCTTTGAGGTTGGCAGAGATATCTACGGCGCCGTATGGGCGGTTTATCTAATAGTGACGAGGATAAGGAAGAGAATGCGGGATGAGGAGCATTTGACTGCTGAGCTGCGAACCCGCTTAATATAATCGAGGACCTTATTCTCCGCTTTCGGACGCGAAGGCACGTAAGAGCGGCCGTTGTAAACTAAAATAAATGCGCACCGTCCTGTCCTTTGAGAGCCTTGACGTCTGATTTCGCTTTGGATGTCATGGCCGAGGTCGTCGCGTCGGAGGACAGGCAAGGGCAAGGGCGGCCGAATGAATCACATGACGAACGATACGGTGCCTCTTTCGGGACGGAGCATCTCGGTTTTTGAACCCCACATCGACTTGCGTATGCGCATTGACTTCGAATGAGCTCTGATGCTTCCAAGATAAAAACTACGGACCAAGTGATACGCTCTGGCATCGCTGGCGGCGTTGCTGGATGTGTCGTGTGTAACTCGCTCCTCCCCACTGCTACAGGTCCAGCTGACATTACAGCTCTCCACCTTCCCAGGCAAAGACGGTCGTTGCGCCGCTCGACCGTGTCAAGATCCTCTTTCAGGCCTCGAATCCTGAGTATCAGAAATATGCAGGTGCGTCCTGTCCTGTCCTGCGTGGCCTTTCCTTCCCACAGTGCTGCTCACCCACCGACGTCTGTCCAAAGGCACATGGAGTGGTGCCTTCCGCGCTGGATCGCAAATATACAAGGATTCTGGGGTGTTAGGACTCTTTCAAGGTCATTCGGCGACTCTCTTGCGTATCTTCCCTTACGCAGCCGTCAAATTCATGGCATATGACCATGTACATGCTGTGCGTCCGCATAATTCTCGCTTCCTCTGCGACCCCCACTGAAGTTAACATTTTCCCCCAGTTGCTGATGCCGACTCGCGCACAAGAAACGAACGTGCGGCGATTCTCAGCAGGTGCCATTTCCGGTATGTGTTTCGGGCTCAGCAGTGGTTGTATGCTCATCTTTTTTTCGTCTCAGGTGCAATTTCTGTCTTTTTACCTATCCCCTCGAATTACTCCGCGTGCGCATGGCATTTGATACCATCCACAGCTCTGTGTCTGGCAAGCCCGTGCGCCCATCCTGCCTGCGCACAGCACGTCTCATCTACGCCGAGGGCTCGCCACGCCCATCACTACCAATCACACCAGTAGCATCCGCGTCTACAACGCCGATACCTCGCGACCTCTTCCATACCTTTCCGCTCCTCAAGTTCTATCGTGGCTTCACAGTTAGCCTGGCGGGCATCGTGCCCTACGCAGGCACAGCATTCCTCACGTGGGGATTCCTGCGTGCGACCCTAGTGCCGGCCGCGCCGGACGGACGTCGTCCACGCGCGACTCCTTTGGCGGATCTCGGGATCGGTGCTCTCTCGGGTGTCCTCGCGCAGACGGTTTCTTACCCTTTTGAGGTGGTGCGTAGACGCATGCAGGTGGGTGGGCTGACTCAACCTGGGCGGTGGTTACACTGGGGAGAAACGGTGCGCGCAATTTGGGCGCGAGGTGGGGCGAGAGGGTTCTTTGTAGGGCTTAGTATTGGGTATCTTAAGATTGTGCCGATGAATGCGGTCAGCTTTGCTGTCTGGCAGGGCATGAAGCGACTATTGGATGTGTAGAAGAACGATCGTGTGCTTTCTTAGTCAAATTGGCTTGGTGCGATGTCAGTGCAAACACTGTGCAAACAAAGGTAATCCGAGCTTACCGAGCGTGTGCTGTGTCCACACCGCCCCACTTTGACCAATGTCGGATGAAATAATCTCTGCCATCTGACTGCGGTCTCCAGCTCTTTCCATAACCCCCATGACTTCCTCTCCGCGTAGAGAAATCGACGAGGGTCGTCTGGATGAACAATACGTCCAGATGCCTTCCACAGCTATCTCAATCCTCTCTTGCCCATGCCAAGGCCGAGCACTTGCTAGATGTCAAGTCCTAAGCAGCGCCGAAGGAGATTTGATGATCACAGGTGCGTCCATTTGGACCTGGTCTTGCGCCGAATGCTCAAAGATTACGACACGTTCCACCGATTGTCAAATTGCCATAGGACCCGCATTATGTCTCTATTTCGCAGCACTACGTTCCACCTCGAACCCTCCTTCAGTCCCTCTTCCCCGCCGCGGCGCCAGTCGGAGGGAGAAGCCCGAATCGTCCCCTCGACCCGACACGACCCACCTCTCGCTCACGAACTGTCCCGCAGTTTTCATCCCCTTCCTCCGTCTCTGGTCCTCCTGCGTCCCCACGATCCAAAACCTCGCACCGGAATACCAACACGATCTCGCTCGCATCATCTGCGGGCTCCCGCCCCTCGCACAGCCTTTACTTCCCGTCTTGAACCGCCTCGCGCGGACTTGCGGTCCATATCGATTGAGATTAGCCAGCGGCGCTCGTTCCAGGATCGTTATGCGAGCGATCTGCAAGCTGCTATCGACGTCGGTGGTGGGCTCTACGGCCCGGGAGCGTAAAGGCGTCGTTCGTGCCTCCACCGATGTATGCCCCGTCCCCGGTGCCTGCATACCCGGGAAAGGGGAAAATACCGCCGTCGCCATCTCCCAAGCCTCCCCACTCCCCTCGCACTCACCGCCACGCAGTGCATACTCCCCGCGCATCCCCACATCGAATTCAGGTTTTCTCGCACCACCATCACAAATGCAACCCCCTCAACGGACCCCAACGATCGCAACGCCGACAAGCCCTGCGATAGAACTCATCCGCGAGACGCTCTACGCAGCATTAGCCGACGTACTCACAAGCACACCGTCCCTCATCCCCCTCCTCAAAACTGATCCACCCCGTGCATACTTCGGCGCCGTCGCACTCGCCATCCTCTCCGTCACTTCACCATCCTTCAATACTTCTTCCCCATCCAGCGCCGACAACAGCGGCAACAACGTCTTGATAGGTGTGCGCGGCGTGCCGCTCACGCTAGCAGACTGTCCCGCAACACTACGTCCATTAATGAACGAATTTCCGCGATAGGGCGTGAGGCGGCGCATATTGAGGAGGAGGACACGGTGGAGGCTATTCGACTTGTGCAGGAGGGTCGCGATGGGGAGGTGGCTGTGCCGCGGTTGGAGCGCGCGCGTCTCTTGTTGGAGCGGGGGCTGGGTATGACTTGATAGTGGGAGCGGGGGACGGAGGAGTACAGAGGGTCGTGCGGTCGCGTTTGCTAATCGCGTGAATGCGCTCGCTTTGGCTATGACGCGGTTGCCGCAGTTCAAGGAGAGGCAGGACGCGGTGTTTAAGGTGCTCGCTGGCGTTGGACTATCGTGATGGTAGTGTCCTTAATCTTATTGGTCACATCTCTGCTGCATGTACTGTAGTGTATCGTTGTAAATGTGTAATGTCCATTTACCAGAGGCGCGTGAGGGGATTGAAAAAAGGGGTGTGAATTGATTAGTAATGGGCGCTCGTGAGACATGACGACACCCGTCTTCTTTGGGAAGAAACATTCTGGTTCCGTGGCCGCTGTCGATCGGATTGTATCGAGGGAGGACTGGTCGTTTTCTTGCTTTCATCACCCCTGTCATCAGCATCGAGAGACTCGCCGGTCGTCGCGTTGGCAGTGATTTTTACTTCCGTTCTGGTCTCTTATTCATCACGTCACGAACACGATGGTATCACAAGTGTCGAGTCCCCTCCTTGACATCCCAACAGAACTACTCGTCCGGATCCTTTCTTACCTTCCCTGCGTTGATCTGTGTCTTCTTCAGGGGACATGTCGCAGGATCAAGGATATCATCTCCTGCACTCCGTATCTCGAGTATCTTCTGCACATTGGCCTTAACAACGTTCACGACCTCCTCCTTCTGATGTCCCTCTCCCTGAGCGTGTCGAGCTCTTAAAAATCCATGAAAGGTCATGGTGTAGCCTAAGATTAAATGTGTTTGAGGAACTCTCTACCCAGGACTACATTCGTGGCGACGTTGCTCGGGTTACCCTCCAAGATGGTTACTTGATCCACAGCGACATCCAGGGATTAAAATACAGATATACTGACCTTTACTCTGTTTCACCTGGGGAAAAACACTTGGGTTTCTATTCGGTTGAGGGTCATTCGTCCCCGCAACGTTTTGTTCGCGGCAGACCAAAACTTAGTTGTAGCATCACGTTCGGGCTTCTTGTTGATTTTCCCTTGGAGGCTTCTGACTAGTCACAGCCAACAGGGAATGGGAGAACACGAAGACTCGCGGTACAAACTTCACTTTTTTGAGCTCACAACAGGGGACCCCCACCCCCATTCATCAATCCCCGCCGTGGAGATTTCTTCGACCTACCCTTCTCTATATGGCTTTTCACAAGCAGAAGTTGTGGGGGATCACATCCTCACGGTTCTCGGAAGTCCGCGACGGTCCTCTCTCCTTTCCTTGGTCTCATGGAAAACGGGAGTCGTAACGCACGTGAGTGATATCGTCTATGCCTTTCATCTCCACCCCCCGGCTCTCGTTGATTTCATAAGCTTCGCAATTACTTGGATTGCGGTGATTCTCGAATTCGAACGTACGATCGGAGCACGTCGTGATCGATAGCAACTTCATCGCACAGTTAGTAACAGACGGCAGCGACAACGGCCTGGAGATTTGTGAGATCGAATACGATCCAGTGGACCTGAAGACAGTATGCTTCCTCAGGTTACCACAATTACCACGTCCCGTGGGTGCCATTCCCGACATTTCTTTCGCAAAAGAGTGGGTTCCGACCTCAAAACACCACCCAGCGCAGTCCCGGCTCGCTTTTCGCGAGCGCCACGGCCATGTTCCCTTCCGCTCCTCCAGCCTCGGCACCGTGATTATTCTCCTCGATTATATACCGCAGCATGGTAAAGAAGGAACAGAAGGGTTGAAGATGAGTCTCGTAAATACGTGATGATCGTCAGCGTTGCGGCAATCATCTCTGCCGTCCGCTCCGATGGGCAGCGCGAAGTGCCTTGGGAGGACTGGGGCCCTGCTGGGACGCACATCTTCTCTCTAGAAGAGGGCGCCACCCTTCCAATGTCGGCTGGCCCGTTCTGGATCACAAAATTTTCGCCGATGGAGGTACGAGACTACGACCTGCTGCGGGCGCGGTACCTGCGACCGACAAAAGAGGACTCGTCGTCCTCCTACACTCGGACCATTTTTTCTTCGACTAGATTGGTCGCTGATTTAGGGGAGGGGGAGGAGGTTGAGACGCACCTACCATATCGGAGCTTCGTGGCGACGGAACCGAAGCTACGGAGCTTTGACAAGGCTGTCGCAGATAGGGAGTGGATTGTCACCATTTCGTCCCTCGTACGTTGGTCCTGCCCCATTTGTATAATGCCGCGATCTCCCCCTTGACATTTATATACCACGGCATAGGATTCGACGACCAATTTCACCGTGTATCGCGTAGGATAACAACTTTCTCCGCGCGATGGACCTGTGATGGAAAACAGAGGTGTTGTCCAGGTGTGGGAGCCCAAGGTCATCACGATCAGGTATTTGATTGCGTAACTAGTTGAAAATTATTGGTCCACTTGCTCTGTTTATTTTTTTCATCACTCGTTTGCGTAATAGATAGCGAAAACCTCGAATTTGTCCGCATGGCGTCCCAGTCAGCTTGAAGGACATAGCAGGCGCTCGTTGACCAATGCTATCGCGCGCTCCCCAAGACTTGTAGGTTCCGACCACCAAACTTGTAGCACAAATCTTCCTCATTAGGGGTCACCCCCAGCCAGAAACGCGTCTATTCCGAGTGATTCCGAGTGATTCCGATCGAACGTTAGATAGGATTAGTAAATGGAACTGAGGTTAGATCGGGATCTAATCCCATCAATTCCGATCGATTCTTATCAAATCGTCACGAACGTTTGATCGCATTTGATCACATTTTATTTTATAAAACACTGGATAGTATCAATTGGGATCTAATCCCATCGAACTACACGTTGAACGAATCACAAATAATCTTATCTAATGGTACTCTCAATTACCTAATATGTCTTGTAAGAATACACCGGAGCTTGCATGCAGGAACTGGTCGGAGTGGACGCGCAGACACTTGCGTGCAGATGCACTGGGAGAATTTGAATGGAATAAAAATTGATGTTTTTTAAAAGCCTGGAATGGTGGTGTAAGAATGGAGAGCAGAAGGAATATGGGACTTCATACCAGTATCTCTGGCCAATCTCTGGCCCATCTGATCGCCCAGCGACAACTATTTGCTGCCACTGGCAGTGAGTCCAGTGACTCTTTTGCGCGGAGGGCCCCTCTTCGGAGCTGCCTTCGCTTACGGTTGGTAAGATCAATAAGAAGCAAATTGTGTACTCACCTTTCGTTCAGCGTCTTCTCTCTCCTTGTATTTCTGAGAATTTGAAGATACTATGTGTGAGCGTTAAGATAAGATAAGCGGCAGGTTAGACGTACCTTGCCAACATCCTTATCAATGTTGTCCCAGAAGAGATTGAACTCCCCAACGGTGCCCTCGGGGTGTAAAACACACCAATCAAGAGCACACATATTTCTGTGATGGACATCAGCAGTGATACTAGGGCCTTGGAAAGGGCGCGAGGAAAATGAATACCTGGCAGACAATCCGGTCCCAGGTGTCATTTTCTGCATGTGTTGGTACCTCTTCTGGCGCAGTCTTTTCATCTTCGAGTCTGCGGCAGGTGCAGTGGTGGATAGCACATTGGGATATTCTTTGGCCTCGGATGGCGTGTGGACGGTGTCAGGGCTAATAGTCGCTGCCACATGAGGAACTCCCGCGCCCTGCATTGGCGTGAGTGGGAGAAGAGGTGCTGCCACTGGAGGGACTCCCAGGCCCTGCGTCGGTGCAACTGGGGGAAGAGGCGCTGCCGCTGGAGGGACTCCCAGGCCCTGCATCGGTGCGAGTGGGGGAAGAGGCGCTGCCACTGGAGGGACTCCCGGGCCCTGCGTCGGTGTGAGTGGGTGTGAGGCAACGTGAACTGTAGTAGGCCGGACAACCGGTTCTTCCATGCGTGCGGCTGGGGGGGTGTGAGTTGTTGCAACATCTTGTGCAACGCATAGAATGCGGAAGTCTGTGCGTTCGTTTTCGTTGCCAGTGAATACATTTGCGCTGCAAGAGGAAGGATGTTAGTAAATTCAATGAGATCGGGAGGAACATACAGTGGATCCTTCAATGGTCTCGCCCTTGGCCTTGAAGTACCTACAGTGGGTCCTTCCTGAACATCATTTTCAAGCCAAGATGACGTTGCAATGTTGGTGTCCCCATCCAGCAGGACCTGCACTGCTTCAGATGTGGGATCGGACTCACTGCCCTCGTTTGTGGTCTTGCACCTCTTCTGGGCTGGCTCGTCTGGTTCAGAGTCGTCAGCTGGCTCGTCCAGCTCGGTGTCGTTGGCATCGGACATCTTCTTGTGATACCATTTGTACCATTGGGGATAAGTCTTCGTCGCGAGGTATTGCGCTTTCCATTGATTATCGCAATACTGGAGGACGGGCCAATGTCTCTCCATTTCACGCGCGTATTCGTCTTGTACGCGTCTTGGTGCATCACGCCATTTTTTGGGGGCCAGGCCTCTGGAATAAAGATCCCTCCAGATTGATCTTGCAAATTCTCTGATTTCCGCAGCGCGTCGACCTGAGATTGCTCTTCCGTCGGGTTCCTCGATATATGTCATTGAAACGTTTTCGCCTTGTGCACATCGTGTGCCTCCTCGAATACCCGTATTGGATCCAAGATGGGATGTGTCCTTTCTTTTTGTTTCGGCCTCGATCCATTCATCCTTGGTCCAGTATCGGACTAGTGCTGTTCCGGCTCGGCTTGGCCCGGATGCCCCGGCTTTGGCTTGGCCCTAGTCGGCTTTGGCTTTCTCAAACCAGTGGCCGAGCCCTAGCCATAAAAGACAGCTTGGCTCCGGCTCGGCTCGGCTGGGGCCACGGCTTATAATTGTGAAACTAAAAATTGTACGTGCGCTGGACAATTGTACAGTACAACGCTTGGAATACCCCTACTCAGAGTTGTACATATCCTCCTCGGAGCAGTACATATCTTCCTCATCCTCATCTTCAATAAATAACCCTTCCCATGAAGGGTCCTCGACGTCTGACCCCTCTCGAAGCTCCCCCAAGTCCTGCTCGGGATCGCTATCTTCCTCCAACTCCAGTATCGAGGAAGGTGCAGGCTGTTGAAATAATAAGTCGTGACGAATTGCACACTTGATGCATTGCAACGCTTCCACGATATCCCCCTTGAGACAGCTCCGGCGTTTTGATATCGTAATCCCACCCTGTGAGAATGCGCGTTCGCTCGAGACTGATGACGACATAATCGCCATGTAGTCGCGGGCAAGGGAACTCCAGGCGGGATGATAGCGCTGTGCATTGTACTATGAAGTCATGTTAGTATCTCATTCGACATCGAGTTTGAAACTGAAAGCCTTACGCCCCACCACTGGATTACGCCCCAATCTCCTGGTACTTGCTCCATGGTATCCATATACGCGCAGTAATCGCTGCGCCAGGGCCGTTGAGGGTCGTCTGGCACATCCAACCCAGCCTCAGCCATGTCGTCATCGTTGTCGCTGACTTCAGCTTCTCGAAGGAGGGGATTCACCGACTCCAAGTCGCATGTTCTAGATTGTGTTGATGGCCTCTTCAAGGAACCATCGTTCAACAATAACCAACGCGCTTTAAACTAAAATAGATTAGTTTCCGTCACTTTCCGAAACTAAGGGTTGGGGCAACTCAAAGACCCGAACGTACCACATCCTCCACACATTTTGTGACGTCCTCTTGAAGATTTGCGGGCCAATGCCTCTTGAAATATCCCATTTTCTCTTTGGGATTGAGAACTACAAACAGTGGGTAACGTTTCGTTATGTTCGTAGTGAGAGTCAGAGAGTGAGGAACTGTACCCATCGACATTATGTACGCAGGCGACTCCGTGGTCTTCTCATAGTACTCGTCAATTTTATTGCATGCAGGACGGAGGGCAGAGGCAAAATGCTGGTATTTCGGACGGTCAGCCCGACTGGACCATGCCCTATAAAGAGCCTCAAGCGCGGGAATTGCAAGGTGAAGTGTCGGGGTGTTTTCAGATGAAAATGCATGCTGCGCTTTATCGGCATGCTAAGGAGTGTAAGGAGTTGATACGTCAATGAAAATAAATGAACACGTACAGCCAGCAAACCGAGGAAGGTGGTCACTCGAGCCCACTCCTCGCTCGTGAGCTTAAGCTCACGGATCTTATCGCGTTTGGCAGAATCTTGTTCTTCCCATCGAAGCTCATCAATAAACGTGTCCACGCACTGTAGGTAACAATTAATGGATACTAGTCTTCACTTGTTATCTATAACACACCTCTTTTCTTCTTTCTGCCCGATCAAGCATTAAGTATGTCGACGACCAGCGTACCTTCATGTCGAGGATGAGTTGAACAGAAGGCCCCCTATTAGCCCGGGTTTGAATTGTTTTCCATAGCTCTTTACGCTTTGAAGAGGAACGCTCCTGGAACGCAGTGAGCTATGACACGTCAGTGAAGTAGTACATGGTACATACCTTGACTACGATCGCCCTTACTAGCCCCACCTCGTCGCGGGATGTAGGCAGATGAGCGTCTGGTTGCTTGGGATCAAAATGCGGTGACTTGCTGTAAGTTGAGATCAGCATTTGCGTCGCAAGGTTCACTACATGTGCAAGGCAGCTGTAATTTGTGAGTAACTAAAACTGGCAAGGTTAAGAACCGACGTACTTAATCTTCCTTTTCTTCGAATCATACCCCTTGCCAGTAGCAGTCCGCAGACACACTGCGAGTGCCTTCATCATCGTCTTATTATTGCTCGCATTGTCACATGTGACGTGGCCAACCTTGACGCCGGTCGATGGTGACTTGATGAGTAGGGGCCAGGGGTCGTTGATAGAATTAGATACGCTTACCTTTTGCTGGATTCCCATTCGTCTGATGATCTTGAACAGTGCATGGCCAAGCCGTTGACCATTGTGGGCATTGTTGAGGCGTGTAAAACCTATGAGCGCGCTCTTAAGTTCCCACTTGGTCGGTGCCGACTCTTCGATCCAGTGCGCCGTGACCGCAAAATAACCATCCGTGTTACTTGCCTGCCATGCATCGCATGTTAGACTGACTTCGCCTTGAACGGTTGGGCCCTACAATATGATAAGAAAAGATTGAGAGCGCAGTGCAGTAGGACACACACATTGAGTCGAGCTTTCAATCCAAGAAGTTGACGCTTAAACATTGCTATGATCTCTCTTCGCGTTGCTTTCCGACCTGGAATGTCAATTCCACTTTTTGCGCGAGAAGCAACGTCGATCAACTTCTGGAACAGTGGGTGTTTGAGGGCTTGGAGGGGCTGTGGGCCCCATGGTGAATGAGAACAGACTTAGTTACAGACTACGACATCAAATGAATCGAATGACTTACCTGGTCTGTGGCTATAAGCCACTCAATTGCTGTTTGAAGGAACAGCTTGTCCGAGAATGGGACAACACGTTCGGAGACCTTCTTCTCTGTAAGATGACGGTCCAGTGTGCGGACTACCTCTTTCGCCGCATCCTTGCGCTTCTTAACGTCTCCCGGTAGCTTCGACACAAAATTGGCCTTTTTTGCCCAGACGTGATACTTTCCCTAAAAAGAAAGGTTAAACATTACAGAACAGAACATGGTTAACGTATCACATACGTAGTGATTTGCCTCCAAATGGCGACGCAATGTTGTGATTTCATCAACAAGGCTTTTATTGTCCCTACAAATCCCAGGTCAATTTGCGTGAATAGCGTGACGACTCATGATCTAGGAAAAAACTCACGGGCAAGGTTTACAGGTGCAATACCTTTTGGACTTCCCATCCACGACCTTGGTGAATGCGGCATGAAAGAAATGATCGACGTCCCGTCGTTTATCTTCACGCATCGACCGTGTAGGTGGTACATCATCAATCGACTGGACATCCACATCCGCAAGAAGGCCGTCTTCGTCAATCGCCCCTGGATTACAAAGGGATGCGGTTTTCATTTTACCTGAACGAGAACTATTAGTGGATCATGTAAGAGATTGGAAAAAACTCATACCTTTTGCGGCATTTGCGCGTTCAGTACTATTATCGTCTGTGCCTTCGAACTCCGAGTCATCGATGTCGACAATAGTAATTGATGTTGCACTCTTGTCCTTGGCCTTCGATGATGCTGTTGTACGTCTCTTCTTGGCTGCGAGGAGTTGCCGAGGACGGTGAGTTGGTATGCTTAGGAAACGATATATAAACAGACTTACATCGCTTGGAACTTTCAGCTCCATCGCCGGTTCCATCCCCATCATCTCTATCATCCTCGGTGATGACAGAGATACTGCGCTTGCCATGATTTTGTGAGGCCAAATCTGTACTGGCCGGAGGGCGTTCACATGAGGGAGAATCGGGCGCTGTTTGTGTAGACAGTTGATCCGGGTTGTTTTCAGTGGGTTGAGGAACTTGTGCGGCTTGTGCAGACTCTGCCGAGCGCGAGTGAAAGTCCTGGACGGCTTTGCGCTGGAATGATAGCTCAGGTGTGGACGCGTTGGCTGTGTCCTTAAGTTTTGCAGTAAGGTTGAGGGCGCGAACTGGTCGTGATACATCCACTCGCCTAATGACCATTAATATATAGAGTAAATGAATAAAATTGACACGTACTGTAGGGATTTCAGTTCTGTGACGAGCCGTTGCAGCTTGAGCTCCACAAGATCAAGTGGAAAGTCTGCCCAGTTGATTTTTGAGATATATGATACGACAAGTCCCATGCCGAGCTTGCCCTGGCGGATATGGTGCAGGCGGCCATTGGAATCGCGACAATCCTCCGCAAATAATGCATCGAATCGTGAGTTAAATGTCTCGTGAGGCGTATCACGCTCCTCCTTATTCAGAACGGACCAGATTTTATCATCCTTTGTACCTTTGAGCACAGAATCGGCCAGAGAGGTCAGAGAGAACCAATCTCCTTGACTAACAGTTTGATACCCATGAGAGTCGACATTTGTGAGTGTGAATTGGACTGAGTTCAGTGAGGCAGGTGAAACTGAAAATGATGAGCGTGGACAACGGAGTCGGATGAGATGAAAAGGTAGAAATACCTCGGGCAAAGCAGGTTGATCCATACGACATCCAAGGCAACAATAAGGACAGATGACGGGAATAGCAAGGGTATATGGCGTACCCCTCGGTATCAAGAACTATCCCGGCAATCGTGACAGGATCCGGGTCCATAAATGGGGGGGCGGAGGGGGTGTCATTTTGGTAGACAGCAGACGGAGCGGAGAGATTCAAGAGAAACGAAAAACGAATGAATCTGTTCAAGGTTTCAGGTTTAAAGTTTGATCTTGCAGTCGGTCAAAGCCGTGGCCCGACAGCCCGGCTCCGGCTATTCAAATCCAACGCCCTGCCAAAAGCCACAAACAAGCCTTCAACTTGGCCCGGCACGGCACGGCCTATTTAGGGTCGGCTCGGGTCGGCTCAGGGCTTGAGGCCAGGCCATGCACAGCACTATATCGGACACTTGGATAGTCCGATCTCAAACAGATACGCATCGCTAAACCTTGTCCTGGTTGTCCGATGTGGGGTGTATGTGGCGCAAGAAGGTCCTGTGTACCTGGAAGCGTTGCGAGATCTTCTGTACGAGGTCTCTTCATCGTCTCGATGTATGTGGCCATGAGGAGACCATGCGACTCAACAAGCTTGTTGTGAGTCGCCCTGTGTACTACGTGAGAGGATTGGGTGGATGTTGAGTAGTACACTTACTTGAGAAATTATGATTTTGTTTTTCATTGCGCAGATCCTCCTCCAGTTGGTTGTACCGGCGCATGAGTTGATTATATGCGCTATTTTCCTTGTCTACTAGTCCCATCGATGCGCTTAGACTGTCGTGGATCGAAGATGGAATATTCGGAGGGGAAAGCAGAGAGCCATAGAGAGGGGTAGTTGGTGCAGAACCGAAGCTCCCGGACGAGGGCGAAATGTCGTCGAGCGAAGAGGACATATGAGATGAGTCAGAAGAATTGTATAGTCCGTTGAGAACTGTCGCAGTGCGCAGTTGCGCACCCTGGAATGGAGTCAAAGGAGCGGACATTGTGATTTTTTTCAGACCGGTGTACCAGAGACGACAAAAAGAAGAGGGAAAGAATGGCATTCATAAACGACATGCTGCATCTCACGTGCACGAAGCTTGGGCCGTCTGATTCGGAGACGCTAAGTACAGAAGTAGACTAATGTGGGTACTGGTCGATTCTGGCGCCTGCATTCAGAAACTGCATTCAAAATCTCATACATTCAAACAGAGGCTAGATCTCACGACTTCTTTGCATTCATCGCGTAGATAAAATAAGCGACTGTAGCGATTTCATTTAATTAGTTCCATATTGGGTAAACCGAGACCGGGGCCAACGGACCGTAGAGATCCGGCACTCATACTCTGATAACGTGAGACAGGCTGCGAGACATATTATTGTTGTACGCTCTCTATACAACACCTTGCATCTCCACTGCATCTGGATGTTCACCCACATCCATACTCTCATCATCGTCCCCACACCTGTCATCACTGTAACATCCAACCCGGGTTTTTCAACAAGGAAGAACCGCTCGCGAGTTTCTTGTCCTTCTATCACCGGGGCATGGGGGACCATTGCGACCACAGCTTGAATGGACTGTACCTCGATAAATCGAAGTGCGGAATCGCCTCGATACTCACAGGACCACAGAGTGTTGATAGAGAGATGAAGTAAGCTTGGGTCCGGGTTTGAAAACAAGGAAACGAGTGCAAATGCGGCCTCGCGGTCGTGATCTTCCTGGCCGCGGAGAAGTACAAAGAAACGTACTTCCGCTATCTGTACTTTATTGTTGAGAAGTACCTAAGATAATAAAATATGTAGAATACAGCAAAGAGACAGTATGGCTCACTTTGACCATGCGTGCAGTTCGACGCTTCTCCAATGGCTTCTGCAGTTCTTTCCAAGAACTGTAGCAGATCTGGCCTGTGGGGATTCTGAGCCTTGCCCATTGACGCACAGAAACGCCGCCCATTCTTGAAAGTGTAGGCATAAGTTCACATAACGTGTCTTCCTCTCGTTCCCACAGATAATATGGACTGGAATCTCGCGCGCGAAGAAGTATATAGCCATCCCCAAGATCTTTGGAGCCACGAGATCCTTGTTCCCCAGACGACCTCTGTGATTCCAAATCCGGAATCATCGCCACAAGGGCATTCACACAGGCACGCCTAATTCCACGTTGAGAGAGATTAGCAAATGGATTTGAGTGCTGCTTGATCTCTTCGCCTAGATTCCCAATGGTTCGCTCAAGAGTCCATTGAGACAAACATATAGGCGGGCCAATGCGAATAACCTCGCGTGGCAAATGCACGAGTGAGTGCATGCAAGGTCGTACGAAATGTATACGGGTTTGCAGGCGTTGGCAATAAATTAACTCGAACTCGTGTGCAAATGATAGAAGTGCGATGTGTGCCTTGCGCACATTGTCTTGGGTGATCCTGTGCTGGTTCATAAGCCGGATCCCAAGGACAAGCTTGCAGTAATTCGTGAAGTATTTGTTGGGGAGCGTGCCATAAAGAAGACCAGGTCCCAGACCATAAAGGTAGAGCAGAAACTCCCAAGCTTTATAACCGCTGGTCAGTTTCTCTGCTATGTTGCGTGGGGGGCGGTCAACGAGCTGGGAAGGTAATGAAGGGCGTCTGCGACGGCCTGGCCATGCTGTTGCCAGAGGTCGCCGCCACGGAACACTGCCCAATCCCAGGTAGCCTTATCGTCTGGCCTAGTGCAATCTATAGTGCCACGCCACAGGCTGATCATGAGATCTGTAAGATTGAGCGAGGCGAGATGCATTATGTCTGAGCCTGCAGAATGAGGTAGCCCAAGCGTCGAGGACCGATCCAGACCAGAGAATATTGAAGGCTTCGATATTCCTGTTGCCAGGCGCCGAGTGCGATACTGACTATCATTGGGTGATGTAACCAGGGTATGCATATTCTCATGATATCGATCGCGTGAAGGTTCTGGGAGATTTGTCACATCGATGTCTGCGTGCGTGCAATCCAGGACATCGTAGTCAACAGGCTTCAAGAGAGCTGGGAAGTAATGCTTCCCATGATGCTCGCGACGCCCACGCATACCGCAGTATAGACGGCAGCCATGCTTGCCATGATAGCCAACAAGCCCGGTAATGTGCATCATACCAGGCCCATCAGCGGTGATCAGTGCAAGAAAAACCTTGGAGAGAACTTCACGCTGAAGGGCCGCATCCCAGATCCGAAGCCCCTCTCTTTGGATACCTGCCAGGTGCTGGAGCCCAGGGAACAGAAATGAGTCAAGGTTCTTGGGGTTGTTTGGCCCAGGAATAAACCCGCCAATAAAGACATGGCACTTTTTATAGCGCTGAGAGGGAGATAAATTGACTAGCACCCAGATATAGATCCAACACCGAGACCTTCTTGGCGTAAAGTTGGGCTCCATCGATTGAGAACATCAAAACGATGTCATCTTCTTCAATGCGCCCATCCCGAAATGCCGCTATGAAGTCAGTGCCATGCAGGAGATCCGAGTATTCGTCCATACAATCATCCAGTTCCAGATGTGCAAGAACGCGAGATCTCTCCTCGCGTAGATAATGCGCCTGAGAGGCGCTCTCCGGTGAGCGGTACAACGCCTGCAGTTGCGGCCCAATTGGGATGGTGTGGAATTCCTGGCGAGGAATCCTATCCCGTCCAGAGCTTGTTTGAAGCTAAACTGGTCGTATCGCGGCTCTGAGCACACAGGGCAAACTTGAAGATCCAGAAAGGGTCCGGTGTAAGCGATGCAGGAGTTGACGCACATATGGTGTATAATAGACTCTACACCAGTCATATCTGCCACAAGCCGCTTGATCCTGTAGTAGCTGGAATGTCTGCACCTGGGAACAGTCTAGTATAGGTGCACGGTTTGCCTCATAAGTCATGTCTGAGGGGTTCGCCAGATAAAGCCTTATGCCAGTCGCGTGTGCTTGTCGATATCTATGTCAGGGTGTTCGCGAAGTGGATTCCGAAGGCGATGAAGTGCCCGTTGGACATCCCCAGAGTGGCGTCATCCAGAGTGGCGTCCTGGAGCGCTTTCACGAAGTCCACAGCTGTTTTGAGATTGTCCAAGTGAATGATATCCTGTAGCCAAAGGTCTTCAACATCTCCAGGGGAAGATCAAACCGGACAGGATCTAGACGATGATCCAGGTCTCTGCTGGTGTGGCTCCAGAGGGCTCAATGCTGCCAGATTGGGGAGCGTCCGGGAGAATCCCAGATTCTGGATCAGTATGCGAGCAATCAGATTGTACAGATGAACCAAGAGTCACATCATGCTGAGTAGATCGGTTAGTGATTCAATGGCCACAGTACATCCTCCCAAAGACCATACACGAACATACGACTGATCTCGCCTCCTGAATAGCATGTTCGTTTGTTTGGGCGACCACTCGTAGTGTATGTGTTCTCGTTGGACGGTCCAGCTGTATGCGCGGACCTCTGGGCTGCATCTGATGATGAACTCGATGTGCGCACAACAATCGGGTTGGCACTGAGAAAATCCCACATTTCTGAGGAGAAGTGAGACAAGTGATTCCGGAATGGCTTGTGTCGATAGTAAGTGGTCTTGCTAACTTCTCGTTGTTGACCGCCGCAATGTTCTTTGCAATCGCAATGGTATTTTGTTTCCATAGATTGAATGATTTAGTGTATATTAGGCTATGTCAAGTATGTGTATCTGGAAGAGGCGTCGAGATCGTTAGGAGGAAATGGGGGCAACGAAGAAATAGACGGCTTACAAAGTAGCATACATCGGGGACCCGGACTGGTAGATCTGCACACCCAGATCGCAGACGGGACAGAGCACCTGCCCCACAGGCTACAGCCATGCGCGTGTGCGCCACTGTTCAAGAAGGCGGAATCTGGCCTTGCAAGTGCAATTGAATTCCGATTTTCATCGATAAGATCTCGGAATAGTTCTATGATCCTTTTCATTTGTTTTCGTTTGATAAATTTCTAATCGGATCAAACAAGTATATATCTAATAGATAAGAATTTACGTCCTTCGATCGGAATCGCTCGGAATCGCTCGGAATAGACGCGTTTCTGGCTGGGGGTCACCACGTACACAATCCACATCCAGATGCTCATTCCATAATAATCTTACTATGGTCAATGTGGGATCATCCGTAGAAGACACCGCTTGCAATCCACCTTGTCCATCTATTCTCTTCATTTCTGTTGTTACAGTTTGTTTCATGTTGTTGCTTGTAGACAGGAAAAGAGTATTGTAGGGAGAAACCAGAACTTGAAGAACCAGGAAAATACTTCAAAATAGATAAGTGCTGTATTGTGCAACGGCAGGACGCCAAGAATTTTATCTGATCTGGATGCACGAGGTGCTGAATTTTATTTTTAAAATCCAAATTTACTATGCTCCGCGGCGCGTATGACGTGGACGGTGATATCGCGTGATATGGCGAAGAGTGACTGTGATTCCGGGTTACGATTACTAATATTTGTGCATCATACGGCATTGGGTGCAGCGGGGCAGTACAGATACTTATGACACGATCTATCGTCCATTTTGCCACGGGATTTCCGGTCATCGTGATGTCCCCTTCTTTCCCCCACACGACCCTTATCCCTCCGGAATCATTTTACCATGCCTCCACTCTCGCTCTATGCCAACCAATGCAGACGCTTAGAGATGCTATCGGCAACGATGTGCCCTCGCCACTGGTCCCGACGCGGACGTGCGCCGGCGCAGAGACGCCGCCCTTCACTGTGAACGACAGAAACGACACCGTGCACAACTCGTCTCCTCCACTCGTACATACCCGCTCGACGCACTCGCAACTGCCAATGCTGCACCGGACGTGCGAAGGAGTACAGCAGCCCGACCTCACTGTGAGCACCAAACACGTTATCAAACTCATCACGCTAACTTTCTTCTCCCTTCATGCCCACAGAACACGCACTCTCGCCTCTAGACTACAACCCACTGGCACGCGAGCGCGGATGCGACAGCACTTGTCCCTCTCCCCGTCCACAGCCTGACGTCCCCAACGCAGACACTCAGAAACGCTATCGACGACAACGCGCTCTTGCCACCGGTCCCGACACGGACGCGCGCCGGCGCGGAGATGCTGCACTACTGCTGCACTTCAGCGTGAACGACACTACTCCTCCGCCCGTGGACACACGTCAACAGACTCGCATCTGCCAATGCCACACGCCATCGCTCAAACTCCGACTACTCGTTGATGTCGCTTCACTCTTGCCTCATTCCTCTATCCCATGCATGTCGGCATGACTCTGTCAACGTTCTCACACCATTGTACTGCCAAGAACTATATTTACAGACAGTTGCTTCACACTCTGAGTAACGTTCATCGTTCAATTCCCTTTCATTTGTGTCCTTGGAAGGCTGGATCAAGGTTTGGATGATAGATCTCGCCTCTTGTTCTCAATCTAATCATCATGGGCACAATGGCTGTCCTCGCTTCACACTTGCAAAGAGGATGACTATACAATTGATCATACACAGAGATGGCGGTCATACATGAACCCACGAGTTGTGGGACTTGCTTTACAGTAATACTGTATGGACTCAGATGAAAGACGCAAGGAAAGACGTGCACGAAATTCCATGGCAAAATCATATTTCCATTGGCTCAAAGAACCCATCATGTGTCCTTTTCTGGGGTCAAGTTGCACCAGTCGGTATGTGAACCCAATTTCTCGAGTTGATCTCGAGTTGACACTTGGACTGGACCACACCGGACCATGCCCGACATTGCCCGTGGCGCAGATTCCGCGGAGAGCAAGCTGACAGACCCACCTGCCAGACGTGAGTGCGATTACTCATATATTACAGCACTTTTCATAATTATGCGGAATCCTGTTTGTTTTGAAAGGCCACGTTTGCCACATTTATAAGCGGCGCTTGAATTGAAGTGGCTGACGTGTTGACATTGCGTGTATGAGTGCTTGCGTATTTTGCCCCACTCCATCCACATCCCCATGGCCAACAACACTTTTTCTTCTTCTGAGGATGCCGAGGTACTACACCAAGTTCTCTCTGCAACTTATCACCCATATTCCTACTGTTACAAAAACAAGCAAGCGGTCAAAATCTCAGCCCCAGTGTACAATCATCTTTTGCACTCTCATCTAGAAATATTACCATATCCATATTCGGAACCTTGGCACCAATCCGATTCATAAATGCAGTGCGTTTCAAGTCGTTTCGTTCAAGTGCCTTCACCGAAACAGTCTTCAATGAATAGTGAAGTCTCCGGAGAGTGCAGGCAAGAGTGGGGATGGAAACATGGATTCTGCATCGAGTCTCAAGAGCCTGTTGAAGCTCATTGAGGTAGAGTGTGTGATCGTGAACAAGGAATGTGCGAATAAAAGTTAGATTGACCGCACTAAGGCTGTGTGGTCTTCCTGTATGTCATGCATTTGGATTTATGGCCTGGCCATGTGAACGGTAGTTCCAGAGTGTCATATAGACCATCGTTTTCTTGACACTGAGCAGATCGCAGATCATCTGAACCTTGAGGCCTTGGTCATAAAATAGAACTGGTATTCGAGCTTTGAGGTCCTTTGAGATGGTACGTGGAGGCATGACTCGGAAAGGTGAGAATGGCCAGGAAAGCAGGTGCAGATACTGCACCGTCTGACTCTATCACGCATCCCTTACAGCCTGAACAGTGTTTACAAATAATCGTAAATACACAAGCGAAGCTGAGTTTAAAAGTCCAAGTCAGCGAAGTGGCACATTGCACAACACGAAATTTGCGGTTTCCGCATAATTTTGAAAGTGCTGTAAGCACATCCCTCCATTTCGTTGATGTTTGTTTGTGCCCATTCCGCTTTCGTCTTTCTTGCCCCTGGGTCTTTGTGATTGTTTGTTTGTTCTATCCGACTGTCGTCTCAGCAAGCATCTCAGCGCTCAATGGTTGTATCTATGAATGGCTTAGGCCTCCGTTCGTTCGCTGCTTGATCCAACTGGGATGAAATTGATAACCTTGTATCCATTTACTAATGCCCATTTACAGTAGGCCTGTCAAATCGTGAGAGAGCTGGGGGTTGACACGTGACCATCAATGGGATAAAAGCCGCCATCGGGAAGCTATTAAGCGCCCAGAGATAAAAGCGCGCCAGGGGGATTAAAAGGCGAGGTAACCTGAGGGAGAGCTGGACCTCTCTCTCACATGGTACAGATAACTACGGCCATCCCTCTCGTCTTACCCCCATTACGAGGTCGGCCCGAAATTCTCTAGATTCCTTTGGTTCTTCCTCACATTCATCACACCGACACCGTCCTTCCCCCACACACCGGTTCCATTCGCTAGGAGGCAATTTCGATGGGAGATGGGTCACGTGCCAATAATCAGGAACAAACGTCTCATTATGTTCCACTCACTCACGTTGATGCCAAGTACAATTCGCTCAGCCCACTGCGCTCCGCGCACTCCGACATGACTAGTACCCTCCCCTCCCGGGGCCACACACACACACGTGGAAGCCACTTCCGACGCAATCGCGCCCTTCAGCCGTCACCAGTTTCTTCAGAAGGACTGTACATCGCGTTACTAGGCGATCGTCATCATCTCCCGTTGGCGAAACAGATACAGGCTCGGACCCAACGCGAAATCATGGACAGAAGGGAGAGGACAGAAACAGAGGAGCGCCGTGCTGGACAATCTGGAGGAGCGCTTGAAGGCCGCAAACAAGTTACATGGAGAGGTTGTCGCTCTCCGCACGTTGTACGAGTCTGGAACAGTTGCTGCTATGAAGGATCTTTGTGCAAGTAAGGGCAATCCCTGTTGTCTACAGATCGAAAATGCTGAGATTTCATTTTCAGGGCTTCCGCGGCCACTTCCACAGGACAATGACCTATTCTGCGAGGTGGACGTGATGCTGGCTGAACTCTGGCGATCTTACGAGAGATTAACGAATTTCTGGAAAGAGGAGATACGCCATGTGGCTGAAGCTGTTAAGACGGGTCGTATCGACCCGAGGGATTTCGAACGCTGGAGTAACATCCATCCAAGCCTTGAACAAACCATCGAGCTCTGGAAGGTGTGTATCGCCTTTACTAAATATTTTCCTGCCATTCAAAATACCAGGTTCAGAATTGTCCACCAGGCGGTGATACTCGAACCCAACGCAGCAACATTATCACATCCTCTATTACGGTTTGTCTACTCACCCGTCCACTTCGGCGCCCTTAAAATTGACTGCTTGCAGGGAGTTGATCTGGGGGCAATTGCCTCCTCTTTATCATCCGCAATTGGGTCTCTAGGAGAAGCGCTAGAGCGCATGTCCTCGAGCGCCTCATTGCAGTATTCCCAGTTGGGCCGGTCTTCCTTTCAACAAGTCTATGTGGCATTTGCAGGAAACAGTGGACTATGCCTTTCTCTCCTACGAAACTGTACCGACTACGGGGCGAATGTGCTTGCTTGGTGCTTTCCTTCTTCCGCTTCGTCTACTTCCCCCAAGACTTCCTCTCGTGCGGGTGCCGCATATGACATTCGGGAGCGGATCACGAAACTTCGACCAGAAGTGACTGGCGTTTCTGCGAAGAGTATAGAGACTTTCGAGGGCGGTAGTGCACCAGTTCGCGGCCTTAGGACCCATGGTCCGAGCACCGGTCCTGCCACCGGAACGGGGACGCCACCAACTCATTATGCAGATGCGTCACATGACCCAACCCTTCACAGCTTCCCGGTCCCCCGTGCCACGGACAAGGACCCACCAAAGCCGGTCATCATGTATACACCGCCTCCATGTGAGCCGCAAGGACTGCAGAGTACGGTTGGCCTTGAGGACGGGCAACGAATTTTGGGTCAGGACAACATCCTTCCCCGATACCCAAGGGAGAGTTTCCTTCCCTTAACGTGGCTGCCGCTCAAGGACAAGGTTTTAGTAAGTTTAAAGCGATCTTCTACTTATTCTGGTTCTCAAACCTGATCGCCTATCACAGGTTTGTTGTCGATTTACGCCATTATTATTGTTGCCATAGTATCGCTCGCGCTCGGCCTCTTTCAGGACTCCGGTACGACGCGACCTCCGGGGATTTCCCAACAGATTGGTTAGAGAATGGACGTGCTATGATAGACTAGACATCCATCGACTCGCAGTCTGTCCTGTACTTTCCCAATGCATATATCACATCGCATTGCAGGGACTGACGAGCACGATGTTTTGCCAGTGCCACAAGCAACCCAGAATGTATACAGCATTGCGTGGTGCAGGTGCAGCGGTTCACGCTCAGTTCACTTCCATTTCCAACCACGACCTACAACTACAAGAACTTACAGGGCGAGACTCGCTAACTTGTAGAAAAGGTGGCAAGTCTCACACGAGTACTTGACAGGACACGAAATATGAAAGACGGAATCCACCTCAAAAACCCAGCCGTGGACGAACAAAAAATGTATTACGAAAAGCAGACAGGACTTATCCGTCGCTTAAATCCAGATCGGGCGTGTTGTGGGGAGAAATCAGAAGAAAATAGGACATAGATAAGTACTGTACTGTGTGTGCGGGAATGGCAGGACTTCCGAAGGGACATAGGAATGGCTGGAGCCAAGACTACCAAAGTTGCATGTTGCCCCCCAAACCTGACTGGTCTGACTGGCCTGACCCGTATTTATCTACAGTTGACTCCCTCCTAACCCATACCTCTCATACCCCATACTCCCTCATACCCCATATTATTTTTGAATATACCAGCTTGGTTTGCAGGAATTTCAGATACATAACCCATAACTCTCCCATACCCAATAACCCATAGCCTTTCCTTGGCTTTTCTGCAACAAAACCCATACATTTTACAGCACTGTGGCACAAATATACTTATATGGTAAGGCATAGATTTATTTGTGAACACTGTTGGCAGCTTGAATAATGTACATAAACCCATAATTCTAAATTACCATGTGTCAGGGGATGCTTGTCCTACATCTCAGGAGGTTCTTCGGGCAGGTGCAGCTTGACAGTGCCTTCACACTTGAATTGGAGTCAAATTTGGCCATGTTGGGTTGTCACAAGGAACCCTGTAAATTAACTCCTACTTACATTACTGATTATTTCTCTCACGCTGAAAAGCAGCTATTTTGCATCATCTTGTGATTCTCATCATTTTATTAACTTTTTTTTACTTCCTCTCACGAAGGCCATACTCCCTCATACCCCATAGCCCAGACCCTCAACGGAGGGGGTATGGGTTATGAGGGAGTTGACTGTACAATATATTAATGTTACAGTCAACCTTGGATGGGCCGAAAATAGGAATGTGCCTGCCATCCACCCCATGTGGCTTGCACATGGGGTGGATGGTAGGCACATTCCAATTTGTATTTGGTCATTCAATCACCGTGGGAATCACAGCCCCTTCCCGGTCCGACTCGGATCAACCACCTCTCGATTCCTGCACTGCCCTGTGGATAGAACTAGTACCTCAGGCTATAAATGGCTCATGTTAGTAACCCCAGAGGTAGTACCCCCGGACCAGCGTTGTAATTCAACTTGTAAATCATGGCCCACCTCGACAACCATCGGATGAGTCGGATCACTGCAGTTGGCGGCGTTGGCGCGCCAGGCGACAATAGTTCTCCTTCTTCACTTGACTTTCCCTCCCCATCCTTAAATACCTCCCGCTCAAACTCTGAGCGGCGGCACTCTTCAGCCTCTCCCTCACCTAGTATGCATAACCGCGGTCATCCCTCCTGCCCCAACCCCATTTTGAGGTCGGCGCAAAACTCTCTAGATGCTTTTGGTTCTTCTTCACGTGCCTCTGATTCATCACAACACCATCCTTCCCCCACACACTCCGGTTCCATTCGTTGGGCGGCAAATTCGATGGAGTTACGTGACAGAGACGAAAAAACGTTCCCTGGTCACGGTCATCGCCGAAAGCGCGGGCACTGCTTTGAACGTGATGCCAAGTACAATTCGCCCAGTTCACTTCACTCCGCGCACTCCTACGTGACTAGTGCACTCCCCTCCCCGGAACCACCCACATTCACGTGGAAGCCACTTCGGACGCAATCACGTCCATCAGCCGTGACCAGTTTCTTCAGAAGGACTGTCCGTCGCGTCAGGCGATCTTCATTATCTCCCACTCCCGGTGGTGAGACAGGCTCAGACCCAACGCGAGATGATGGACAAAAACGAGAGGATCAAAAACAGAGGAGCGCCGTTCTGGACAATCTGGAAGAGCGCTTGAATGCCGCAAACAAGTTACATGGAGAGGCTGTCACTCTGCATACGTTTTACGAGTCTGGGACAGTTGCTAATATGAGGGATCTCCGCGCAGGTAAGGCAATCTCTTGTTGTCTGCAGATGCAAAATATTGAGACTTCACTTTCAGGGCTTCCGCGTCCACTTCCACAGGACAATGCCCTATTCTGCGAGGTGGACTTGGTGCTGACTGAAGTCTGGCGATCTTACGAGAGATTGACGAATTTCTGGAAAGAGGAGAAATGCCATATGGCTGAAGCTCTCAAGAAGGGTTGTATTGACCCGAGAGATTTCGAACGCTGGAGTAACATTCTTCCAAGTCTTGAACAAACTATCAGGTTCTTGAAGGTAAGTATCTTCCTCTACTAAATATTTCCCTGCCAATCAAAATACCATATTCAGAATCGGCCACCAGGCGGTGATGCTCAAACCCAACGCAGCAACATTATCGCATCCTCTTCTACAGTTTGTCTACACCCTTCCACTTTGACGCCCTCTAAATTGATTGCGTGCAGGGAGATGATCTAGGGCAATTGCCTCCTCTTTATCATCTGCAATCGGCTCTCTAGGAGAAGCGCTGGAGCTCATGTCCTCGAGCGCTTCATTACAGTATTCCCAGTTGGGCCGGTCTTCCTTCCAACAAGTCTATGTCGCATTTGCAGGAAACAGGGGCCTATGCCTTTCTCTCCTACAAAATTGTGCCGACTACGGGGAGAAGGTGTTTACTTGGTGCTTTCCTTCTATCGCTTCGCCCATGTCCTCTCATGCGGGTGCCGCATATGACATTCGGGAGAGGAACACAGAACTTTGGTCAGAAGTGACTGGCATTTCTGCGAAGAGCATACAGACTTTCGAGAACATGGGCGGCCTTGGTGCACCAGTTCGCGCCCTTGGGATCCATAGTCCGACGAGCACCGGAACGGGGACGCCACCAGCATATGCGTCACATGATCCAACCGTTCACAGCTTCCCGGCGTCCCGCGCCACAGAGAAGGATTCGCCAGATCTGGTCATCATGATTACACCCCCTGCCGGCGAGCCAGAAGGACTGCATAGTACGATCGGCCTTGAGGACGGGCAACGAATTTTGGGTAAGGACAACACCTTTCCCCGATACCCAAGAGAGAGTTTTCTTCACTTAACGTGGTTACCACTCAAGGACAAGGTTTTGGTAAGTTCAAGGCGATCTTCCACTCTTTCTGGTTCTCAAACCTGATGCTCGCTTGACGCAGGTTTTGTTGTCGATTTACGCCATTATTGTCGTTGCCATAGTATCGCTCGCGCTCGGCCTCTTTCAAGACTTCGGCACGACGCGATCTCCGGGGGTTCCCCAATACATTGGGTAGAGGACGGACGTGCTTTGATACTAGAGTGTCATTGACTCGCAGTCCTTTCCCAACGCATATATTACATCACATGGCGGGGGTGGACGAGCATGATGTTTTGCCAATAGCAAGCCAGGATGCATACTGTGACTGTACAGCACCGCATGGTACAGGTGCAACGGTTCACGCCCAGTTCACTTCCATTTCCAACCACGATCTACGGCTACAAGATCTTACAGACATAGCAAAATCGCACACGAGTACTTGACAGAACACTAGACACGAAATATGAAAGACGGAGTCCACCTCAAACCCAGCAGCGGACGAATAAAATGTATCACGAAAAGCGGACAAAACTCTTCATCCATCGATTAAATCCAGATCGGGTGTGCACTTGCTGAGCTGGTTCATGCGTCAGAGTCACCAACGCTGCACGCACAGAATCTCTCGCTTTCTCCCAGGCCCACTTTACTTCGCTCAGTTGGTCGAGGGTTACTACGTCCGGGAGCGCATCATCAGAAGGGCCATCCATGACTGTAGCCCAGGATAAGAGAATCTCGAGCAGGGTGTTTGACCCAGACGTAGTCTTCTGTACTAACGTCAGGGCCTTATTGTATGCAATTTTGAATCTTCGTGACCCTAGTGAATAGTAAACAGAAGTGCCGACATGTGTCAGCGATATGTATCAATGGTGTTGACTGGTACGAGGACAGACCTTGGGCGCTTGTAGCGGCATTCTCCGCAGAAACGTCTGTCGCTTCTGACCGAAGTCTCGTGGTCCGCTCCAGAAAGTCATGTGGGGCATCCATACGAGAGCACGTAGGTGAACAAATAGAAAAAAGGCACCAAGTAAACACCTTCTCCCCATAGCCGGCACAGTCCCACAGGAAAGAAAGACACAGGTCACGGTTTCCCAAAAACGCGACATAGACTCGCTGGAAGGAAGACCGGCCCAACTGCGAATATTGTAGTGAAGCGCTCGAGGACATGCGGTCCAGCGATTCTTCGAGAGAACCAAATGTGAGCGATAATGAAGAGGCAGTCGCCCCGAGATCAACTCCCTGCACGCCGCGGCACGCGGTCAACTTAAAGGGGCGCCAAAGTGAAAAGGAGAATGGACAAACCCGGGCCGTAGAAGAGGATACATCGTTGCTGCGTGCCAGTGGGGCTTCAGCATCACCGTCTGGTGATCGGGCCTGAACATGGTAATTTGATCAGTTGAGGAACGCGATATTAAACTTGAAGGGAAAAAAAATACCTTCCAGGACTCGATCGTTTGTTTAATACTTGAATGAAATTTCTTCCAGCGTTCGATATCCCTCGGGTCAGTACGACCCTTCTTAAGAGCTTCAACCACATGGCGAATCTCCTCTGTCCAGAATTTGTTTAATTCCTCGTAAAATCGCCGAATCTCAGCCAGCACGAGGTCACCTCGCTGAACAGGGAATCGTCCTGTGGAAGTGGCTGCGGAATTGCTGGAAAAAAGTCTCAGCATTTTCGCTTCTGCAGATAACAGGGTACGCCTTGCCTGTCGCACGAAGATCGTTCATATTAGCAACTGTCCGAGACTGGTAATACATTTGCAGATCTGCGGCCTCTCCATGTAACTTGTTCGCGGCTTCCAGGCGCTCTTCCAGATTGTCCAGAACGGTGCCCTGTTGTTGGATCTCGGTGGAGATGTCTTGCAGATATTTATCGGCATATTCTTCGCTGAGTTGCAAGAACGCAATGAAGCGCTCCTGTTGCCTCTTGAACGTTGTACGCAACGCCACTACTTTATTCAATAGCTGAGATCGGTGTTCTGGAGGAGCAGAGGACGCAAGTTCCTGTAGGCGGTTAATGAGGCCGTCTAGCTTGTTCATGTTTTTGAGCCATGAGGATAGTGTCGGGTGCAACCTATCTGCTAGTGGTGGAGGCTTGGGTGGAGGCAGAGACCATAATCTACCCCGTAAATTATTGGGGTCCTCAGCCCATGCGGCCCACTCCGCATGGTACTGTTTGTACATCTCCCAAGTTTGCTCCAAAGCTGAGTACAGTGACGTCCGGGCCGGCCAGTGACTAATGTGGCCTGTCAGCATTGATATCATCAAAAAGACAATACTTACAAGGATGATTTCTCTGAGTCGTGACCGCATGACCGCTGACCATCGTCCATGGCACTGATGGCAGAAAAAGACTTATTCCGGCCTCCTATACGCGATGGCTCACAGTTTGGGGACAAAGCACGTCAAGAAGCACCCACTTCGACGGTGAACTGCTTAATGCTTGAATCTTGCGGGCGATTGATGTCAGTCACTAGCAGAAGTACAAAAGGGGGGAGAGGTGGTTGAAGGCGAAGAATTTAACCATTCTGTGAGCATAAATAGATTGACAGCAAGAGGCGGTACAGCTTGCAGTACAGCACCAATACTGTCAATACAGCACGGCACAGCACCGCTTTGGCTCCAACCCAAAGAAATCGCACCAGACTCCGACTCCGATGACCAGAGCATGGCAGGATGCAGTGCAGCAGTTGAGCTCAGCTCCACTGGCAGGCTCACACATTCCAAGCCATACCGCCTTATTAAAAGCCATGCATTTACCAGGAAGTACACTCAATGATTTTACCCACTCCACAAACCTCTTCACACACTAGGGCAAATGGCCTGTCCATGCCAGCAGCTGTAACGTAATCTTAGGGTGTCTGCACCTCGTGCGCCGCCACAGGCACCTCGCTGCCAACAGCCTGAGCCACCCCCGGCTCCCACGGTTCTTCACTAGCACAGCTTCACCGGTTCGCCAGCCAGCCTGACTCATCGCCTATACACAATACATAGTATATGATGACGAAATGCAGGGAATCGAGAGGGAGGTGCTGAGGGCATTCTTATTTTCGTATGCTCCAAATCCCGACTATCCAAATTGCCTGCTTACCCGTTCCTTGCTTCAGACCAGCGTTTTCGCATCTACGGGGCCCAGTTTATTCCTCAAGCTATCACAGTCTACAACAAAACCCCGATGCGTTACCCAACATTACAACAGCTTCCTGGATCGCTGAATGCTACCATCGCCGCCGCAAGTCCATCTAGTATCAAGGCCCGCCGATTCCTTCAAATGCTTCTGTCGTGTTCGTGAACTCTATTTGAACTCTCAGTCCCGTGCTGAGTCTCACCACGGCCACCCCTTTGCAACAATGGGTTCGCCAGTATCTCCAACTTACTCAACGGAATCATCCGCCCACAGCCGCGCACACGTCAGAGAGTACTTTGCGTCGGCGCTGATAGGTTCCGCGTGTCGACGCTTGTTGAAGCGCTGCCTGACTTTTTCCTCACCTCCGACCTCCTCTTCTTTCCCGGACTCGTCGACTTTGCGTTCTGTTGTAAGAACATCGTCGCATTTATCTCCCTCGCTATTGTAGCGTTCTGCACTCTTTGGTACATCGCGCTGACTTGGCGCCAGTCATATTTCATGACTGCCCTATCAGACGCCCTTGTCTACTGTTCTTATTCTGCGCACAAATGATTCTACTCTTCGTCTTCTCGGTTGCCTACCACGGGGCGGAATTCCTTCGATATGGGCATTGTCAACACTGGCGTTGTTGAGAGATTTCAGAACCGACAAATCAGCAAGGAAAAGTCCTTCTCACAGGGCATAATTCCTACGAGGGCTCAGCAAAGCGCTTTTTTCTGTATATCTAGGTGGATGCTCAATCTGCTTGCGTCGTTGACAGATTCTTACCACCTGACGTGGAGTTTATCAGGAGAGAGAAACATGGTTCGTATTTTCTTTCCAGGCGACTTCACACGGACGAAAATAGGGAAGGCGATGATGCTTATCACGATGATAATGCAGGTCTACAGGACATTGTGCTCTTCCTAAAGGATATCAGGGCGACTGTATCGTCCATTCACGTGGTCTAGTGGGTGCGTCCAGACCCAGAAGGAAGAATCCTGGATGATGTCTGGACCGGGCGTAGAATACTCCGCGAGTCCTGCCATGGAGTGGAGTACCATTCGGGTATTTAAACCGCATTTCCCTGGCTTTGATCCCTGTCATTCAACGTGATCTCCTGGCGTCGACGCTAGAAATCGTGACTCGGAATTCTGTCACGGGTTCCGCCCAGATGCAACGGGTGTATTTGTATGGTATATCCACCCTGTAGAAGGCAGGTACCATCGCCGTTGTGGCACAAGCGGTAAGTAGGGACGCTGTTCTGTAAAGAAGATTGTCTGCCATGACCTCACACACATACCACCTCGAGTTGGGTTCATTTTCCGATCAGGTGCGTACGTTCCAATGACATTGAATACGATTCCCCTGGCGTGATTGTGCTTCTAGCCGCATCGAGAAAGACATCACTTCAAGCAAGATCTTCGCCCCTCCAGGTCCCCATGGGCGTAAACTGTTGCAGAGAAGACAAATTATCGTTGCGCAATTCGACCAGAGGTATGCAGAGACCACCAACGCCCTAATATTGTAGCGGGTCTGGCCACCAATTAATATTATTGTATCCAGATCGCTCTCGCCAGCATGAGGCAGCGCTTCACCATCGAAGATATACGCACGCTACATCGTGGGTCCCGGCTGTAACGAACTCGGCTGTTGACGGTTCCAGGTCATCTTGATCCATCGTCTTGCCTCAAATGGAGATATTCGGACCAAGTACATCGAAATATTACCAGAGCGCACAAAAAACGGATCGATCTATTTGAACCGGCCGGGGCCACCAAAAGAGGTGATACTCTCAAGCCATGTGAGATTTTTACCCAAATCGGCTGATTGAGATATTAGGTATCATGAGGGCTAGTAAGGGGAAGATGCGGCCGTTATTCCAACACCAGTCCAACACCTCAAACCTCTTGGTGTTGTAATTATTGGTTTTCAAATGTATGGCTGTTAAGCGCGCCGAGGGACATGTTGCCTAGTTCGTTAATGGTTAAATGCTCGGGGCTCACCACAACCACCAGTTTCTCCAGGCGCCTGCGCAGGGCATGTGACAACATGGATGTCATGAAGGACAAGCACAAGGCGTCCAAAGGCTGGTTCTGATCTGAATCACGACTAGTCCATTCTGCACGAAACACCCTACCGTATAGTTCCTGAAATATGAAGCGCGGATGTCTTCGGCGGCTTGGCAGAGTCGTCGCGCCCATGTGCTTCAGGTCCCCAATAAGAGCGCAGTAGAACCTCGAAGTCGTGAGCCGTGGCGACAGTGGCGCGTTCGGCTTACTGTGCCACTGGAGTAGGACCGCAATGGCAGAGGTAGCGAATTTACGAGCATTACCACATTGGTGCCCCAGACCTAGAGACGGTTCCTGACTTTCATTTCAAGTATGTGGCCGACACGCGGGACAGGACAGCCCGTGAAGGCGGTGACGCATATATCGGATTTGGATAGAGGGTCCTTTTGATCCCGAAGGTCTTGCCTAGACTGAAAGAGGGTTACACCAAAGCAGCACAAATTGTGATCATCAGGTACGACATGGACTGGCATAAGGACCTCGAAGAGTCGGATGAAATTGTGGAGTTGTAAGCGCTGAGAGGATCATCTCATCTTCTTCTGGTGCGCTGGAAGAGTGCTGGAAGCCTGGAGGTATGGTACAACCACCCGATCGGGTTAAGCGACTCTATTATTGACTTTGATTATCGATCACGATCGTGACAGTCGCGACTTGTCCCATCAGAAAAGTGCTACAACGGCGGTAATTTGTTCCCTTATACAGCTCTAAATGGATCACTGCCCGGTCCTTGTTTTTCTCGTGCGAGCATGTATACAGGCACCTGGGAGTATGGCCATTTCTGATAAGCGAGTGGTCCCATGTGGCTCAGCTGGTGGCGCTGGACCCGATTTGTATCATCCCCCCATGACTTCCTCGTCTGTTTGAGTCGAGTCTGGTCTCTTTCCGATAAAGTATAGGGCGAAATTCTATAGTGAGATCCTCTTGCATGATTCGGAGGTTCAGGACTTTTGCAAGCTAAGTGTGTACCAGTGTGATGTCTCCCCACGCTTATCAGCGAAACCAAATTTAACCCTCAGTTTACTTGGTTTCTTTCTTGGTTTACATTGACATACGCGTTGAAACTATGTTGTAGAATCGTAACAAGAGACAGCATAATCACCGTATCAGGAGTTCGGAGTTCTTGCCGTGCGTCATGTTCGAAGTGTCCTAGGATCGGCGAGAGGTTCGGTGCCGATTCTGCCGAAAACTTCCTAGCCGTATCGATGTCTTGGCATACAAATTGTTCACACCTTCAATGGATTACTAACCCTGAGACGAAAGTGATTTATAATCTTTTTTATATGCTTTTTAATATTCCTGTAGGGGTTTGCACGAATGTAGACCCTTGTGTAGACCCCCCCTCCGGGCCCCCTTCCCCCCTCCCCTCGGAGCCCCCCTCACTTGAAGGTCACTGTTGAACTTCATGGCCTCTGAAAACTTCGACATTTGAACTATTCTCATAGAGTTATAGCTGGTACGAGAGTTGGCATGCCAGATCGTAGTCGTTTCTCTTCTGCATTTGGCCTGCCCTCCCCATCCTTGGATAGTTTCCGCTCTCAGGCTGAACCACCTGAGCGGCGACTGCGGCGCTCCCCCTCACCTACGGATAACCGCCCCACCCCCATTCTGAGGTCGGCACAAAATCCTCTAGGTTCTTCCTCACATGCCTCTGATTCATCACATTCGTCCTATCCTTCCCTCGCACGCTCCAGTTCCAAATCCAGTTCTATTCGTTGGGCGGCAAATTCGACAGTCTCACGTGACAACAACCATTTATGTCCCCGTCGCGGCCATTGCCGAAAGCGGAACGACAGCTCAACTGAACGTGATGCCGAGTACCATTCGAGTTTTAGGCTCAGTCCACTGCCCTCCGCTCACTCCGACGTGACTGGTACACTCACCTCCCCCACCTATACTCATGTGGACGCTAGTTCAGATGCAGGATCGCGTCGTTTATCCGTAACCCGTTTCTTCCGAAAGACAATACATCGCGTCAGGAGGTCGTCATCATCTCTCAGTGGCGAATCAGATACAGTCTCGAACACAGCGCAAAATGGTGGTCAGAAAGGAGATTTTGGTTTTTCTCAAAAACAAAAGACTGTTTTGGACAATCTAGAAGGGCGCCTGGAAGCCGCAAACAAGTTACATGGAGAGATTGTTGATCTGCGAACGTTGTACGAGTCTGGAACGGTTGCTACTATGAAAGATTTTCGTGCAACAGGTACGGGAGTCCCCTTTTGTCTGCGGATGCAAAGACTGAGATTTGATTTTTAGCACTTCCGCGGCCACTTCCAGAAGACAATGTTCTATTCAACGAGGTGGACATGCTGCTGGCTGATATTCGGCAATTGTACGAGGAATTGAACGCGTTCTGGAAAGAGGAGATATGCCAAGTGGCTGGATCTCTCAAGAAGGGTCGTACTGACCCGAGGGATCTCGAACGCTGGAATAACTTTCGTTCAAGTCTTGAACAAACTATCGAGTCATGGAAGGTATGTTTTCTTCACCAGTACTACGCACTTCCCAGCCCTCTCAAATTACCGTGGTTAGAACCGGTCACCAAGCGATGGTCAAACCCCACGCAGCAACATTATTGCATCCTCTTCTACAGTATATCCGTTTCCTCCTCCGCTTTGGCGCAGACTGACCGCGTGCAGGAAGTTGAACTCGGGGCGATAGCCTTATCATTGTCATCCGCGATCGGCTCTCTCGGAGAAGCGCTGGAGCGCATATCGTCGAGCGTCTCATTACAATATTCGGTGTCGGGCTTGTCTTACTTCCAGCGAGTGTATGTGGCATTTGCGGGGCACAGTGACTTATGCCTTTCTTTCTTACAACACTGTGCCGACTACGGGGAGAAAGTGTTTGCCTGGTGCTTTCCTTCTACCCCTTCGCCTACGTCCTCTCAAGTGGACATCCCACATGTGACTGGCCTTCCGGAGCAGGCAACGGGACTTCGGCCCGAACTCACAGGCTCCTCTGCGAAGAGCTCAAAGACCCTCGAAGGTATGGGCAACGTTGGTCTTCCACTTCGCGGTCTTGGGACCCATCCCGCTCACCGCCTGAGCACCGGAACGGGGACGCCACCAACTCATGCGTCACCCGAACCAACCCTTCAAGGCTTCATGGTGTCCCACGCCTCGTACAGGGATGCGCCAAAGCCGGACATCGTGACTGCACCCTCTGCTTGTGAGCCTCAAGGGCTGTATAGTACGGCCTGCCTTGGAAATGGCTCCGGCGTGAGCCTTCCCGCTGCATCTCAGTCTTCCGGGAGAGTGTACAGGACCCCCGAGTCTATTGAGGACAGGCAACGAGTTTTTGACCAGGACATCCTTCCCCGACGCCCAAGAGAGTGTTTCTTTCACTTAACGTGGCTAGCGCTCAGGGGCAAGGTTTTTGTAAGTTCTAAACGATCTTCCATTCTTTCCGGCTCTCAAACCTGATGGGCGCTTACTATAGGTTCTGTTGTCGATTTACACCATAGTATCGCTCGCGTTCGGCCTCTTCCAGGTCTTCGGCACGACTCGCCCCCCGGGATCCCCCAGTAAACTGGGTTGAGGATGGAGTGCAATCATGGACCAAACATCCATCTACTCGCAGTCCACCCTGTCCTTTCTCAATACACAAATTGCGCATCGCTCGCCTCTCACAACAGGAACATTGTTTTTTAGAACAACTGTATAATCTAAGAAAAGCCAAATGTGACATTATGTCGCAAGGCAAGGGCTGCGACGTTTAGCCACAAGCAAGCCAGAATGTATACAGTATCGCACAGTACAGTACAGTACTACGGGATTAAATAATAACCGTTCACGCGTTCACGCTCGATTCACTTCCATTTCCGACATCGATCCATGCGGTGGGAGTCGTGATCGTGGTACTAGTATTTGAGCGGAGGCGAAAAAGGTTGAGGATTCCAATTTTTAATTTCCAACGCTGCGACTAGTACGAGAGCATACAAGATCTGCAGAAATGGCTAGCAAAACTACATGCGAGTGCATGATAAAAAAGGAGTTTTAGTTGACAGAACACTAGACACGGAATACGATATGGAAGAGATAAACCTAGCAGTGGATAAAATAAAGAACACATTACGAATAGCAGACAAGACTATTCGCCCATCGTTTAAAGGAGGATCGGGTGTGCATCGAAGCCACCTGCTGAGCCGGCTCGCTCGTCAGAGTCGCCAACGCCGCACGCACAGAATCCCTCGCTTTCTCCCATGCCCACTTTACTTCACTCAGTTGTTCGAGGGTGACAACATCCGGGAGTGCATCACCAGGAGGGCCATCCGTGACTGCCGCCCAGGAATTGAGAATCTCGAGCAAAGTGTTCAACCCAGAAGTAGTCTTCTGTTCTAAAGCCAGGGCCTTATTGTATGCAATTTTGAATCCTCGAGACACTAGTGAATGATAGTAAACCGAAGTGCCGACATGCGTCAGCGATAGGTATCAATGGTGTCGATTACGACGGACCTTGAGCTCCACCGGCATTCTCCGCAGAAACATTTGTCGCTTCAGACCGAAGCCCCGTAATCCGCTCCAGAAGTCATGTGGGGCACCGACTTGAGAGGACATAGGCGAACGGATAGAAAAACGGCACCAAGCAAACACCTTCTCTCCGTAGCCGGCACAGTCCCACAGGAAAGAAGGCACAGGTCACGGTTTCCCAAAACGCGACGTAGACTTCCTGGAAGGAAGACCGGCCCAACCGGGAATACCGTAATGAGGCACTCGAGGACATGCGGTCCAGCGCTTCTCGAGAGAGCCGAATGTGTGCGATAATGAAGAGGCAGTCGCCCCGAGATCAAGTCCCTACACGTGGTCAGCGTAAAGGGGCGCCAAAGTGTAAGGGGGATGGACAAACCGTAGATGGGGAAGCATCGTTTCCTCGTAGGCTTTCAGAATAACCATTGGTGGCCGAACCTGAACTCGGGAATTTAATCCGTTGCGGAATTCATATCAAGAGGGGAAAAAACATACCTTCCAGGACTCGATAGTTTGTTTAAGACTCGAATGAAAGTTCTTCCAGCGTTCGCGATCCCTTAGGTCAGTACGACCCT
>WTXL01000196.1:0-39435 GCA_022376525.1 Russula vinacea | reverse complement strand
CAAATTCGCGTGCATGGCAACGTGCCAACGTTGCCACGTCCACGGTCGGACCTTGCCACGCCCCCGGGGCACCCTAGTTATACTAGACATTAGGGATTCTAGGTTATCCAGAAGTCCAGTCGAGTAAGAGGGTTAGGGGCCCCAAGCTCCGCAATAGTTCCACACAGCGCACAAAGGAGTTCTTGGCACCAGCGCGACAGGGTGATGGCACTGATGGGACACGGCAGCGACAGTGCTGTATACACCCCCCTTTCCCCTCATGTCATGTGGCTGAAATATGCCAATGCGGCACTTATGGAATCATTAAGGGATCGATTACAGTACTGTATGGGTTGCCAGTTGAGTTCTAGCTTGTTTGCTAATTGGGTTACGGCTTCTGAGCAAAGCAAAATGACCAACCCAGGTCGGGCAGGCTTTGACCCCGGCTATCAGGAATATCGGCCAATGAAGCACGGTCAACTTTAACTGAGCGATTCGTTAAACTGGGTTAATTCGTCGTATGGGTCTGGTGAGGCGGCGAGGGGCGGGCCCAAGAATTGAGGGTATGGCCAGGATTCAGTAATCTAGCGCCACTGCGAGTCTTCAGAAGTTGATAAGAGACGACTCCCTAGGATGGCAAGGCAGAAGGACCATTTGGGGAACAAGAGAGCTAAGGGTCAGAACTTTCGACCATAAAGGTAAGTTTAGGGTCAGGATTCTCTGGGAATATCTCCCCGACAAGTTCGCACAGTCATACAACATGTGTGATACTGCGGCACCGATACGGTGTTCAGAGTTACTCAAAGGGAACGACCGACCCTGAGTAAGTACAGTACGTGTTCAATACCGAGGAGGTAGAATGGCGTGATGTCAACCTTGTGAAGCACATACGTAAACGTCAGGAGCAAAAATGTGGATGTTACAGTACAGAATGATAAGGTCTAGCTCTCCATACGAGTGTTCAAAAGGCGAATTTGGGGCTGTAATAGCTTAGCATTTGTGCTGGACGGATCGTGGCAGATTGGTGAAGAGTGTACGGCAGAGTGAGTCGGAACGGAAATTTGCACCGGAAAAGCGGAACTACCGCAGCCGAGTGAGGCCCCACCACACTTGGACATTCTTGTCTTTTCGACACTCTGTGCAGTGGCCCATACTCACGCAAGTTTCACTGTCATCCATGGCGGCAATCGCTATCGAGCATGTCTCTACAGACATTGACCGGATCGTTGGAAAGGTCCCTTCAACGGACCCATCCGTGACCTTACTTCACACGTCACCTCTCGATGCTACCTTGCCATTGGACGAAGATACCACTACGCCATCGAAGAAGAAGAAAAAGAAAAAGTCCAAGAAGTCGACCAAGTCCAAGGGCGAATCCAACGTGAAACCTTTCACTGAAGACGACGAGCCTGGCCCACTGGTGCTGCGTATCAGCCGCAACAAGCATTGGCGCTATATCAGCTCATACCACGTATGTCTTCCTCACCTGGCATCTCTGTCCTCCTATATCGCGAAAGAATAGGGCCCATGGCTTCAGCTCCCGATAGAGCTCCTCGAATCTCTCCTCGTCCTAAATCTTGATCCTGCGACATTCCAACCAGAACCACGCACGGCACCGATGCCACCTCCTTCCAAACAACAGCATCCCTTCTCTCTCATGCGCGATCGTGCATACCCAGGTCTTGGAGACGCCTCTCCGCCCGACTCTCCCCGACTCACCCTCGCATCCTTATCGTATCCACCACTGCCTGCTCCCCCGCCCGGCAAACCGATCCCGCCGCCGATTGATCCGGGCGTCTTCCGTTCCGTTACCACTATTCGCCGCCTTATAGACGAGGCCTCCGAACTTGCCGTCCGCGCTTCATCGGGGATGTCGGCAGCTGCGTTGGGGTCGATACGGGGTGGCGGAAGTCCAAATTTACACAGTAGCCCTTGGGCCCTTGCCCAGTCGCTCGGCATGAACCCTCTTGGGGATCCGGGCGGGGAAGGAACGTTGCAATGTCTGCTATGCGAATCCATCGATTGCGTGCGCTTGCGGTGCAGAAGCTCGCTGCCGCCTATAGGGCAGACGAGATTGCCTCAAGTGTGATGGTGATGCAAGGTGGCAGTATATTTGAAGATATCGCAGAACGCGTTCTCAAAGTCGGTGCGTTGTCCTTTTCTCTAAGAGTGTGACACGCGTATCTCAAGAGACTTGATAAAGATCCGAATGACGCAGACGCCAAGTATGTCCACTTTTTCCATGAAAAGATACCCTCTCGGTTCGTCTTCTTGTCTCCATCCTCTGCGTGGATCCTATTCACCTGGTGAGGGTAGGCAACTCGCCGAATCTACTACCACTGGCGTACTCGACGAACTAATAAAGGCTTATCCTCAACGTCTCGAGCTTTATCGTACACGCGGGATCGTCCGCACTTTTCGGGACGAGTATTCTGCCGCGGTTAAAGATTTCACCCATGCGCTTAAGGAGACCCGGGCTTTACGCAAGGCCCGTTCCTTCCATCGCAATGGTAGTCATGGTCCACAAAGCAATAAAGGGAAGGGTGACAAGAGGAGAAGAGACGACAAGAAAAAGTCTAACGGGCAAGCACCTCCCAACGGAACTAGCAACGCGGATGGAGGGGATACCTCTGAAGCCGAAACGCCCCCAGTCCACCCATCTGTTCTCCCCACCGCCCCAGAGCCCCTCGAGCCACAGCTGCTCTTCCTTCGCGCCGCGCCTATCTTCAGAATGCTATCTTCCTAGTCGAGGAGAGAATCTTGAAACTTGAGGGCATTTCCAAAAGAATCTCAGGCGAAGGGCGGCGGAGCTCCGTTTGTGCTACATCCAGCACGGGCACTACGGGGGCGTCGAGATCGGAAATCCGCGGGGCCACTCGGTAAGAGTGACGGGCCGAAGCTTCAAGCGTACCGGGGTGTCCTTGCCGACGATGCGTTTCGCGAACAAATCGGCGGGCTGCTAAAGAAGAGCATACGCGACCACGAGCGCTTCCTTGCTCACTTTGACGCGCTCGAAACCCCCCGGCCTCCCGGCTCATCTGACAACCACGACAATGTTGCTAACGCCGATGGGGATGATATTGTGGAGCAGGCCGCGTATGCGTTCCTACTCTCCGAAGCGCTGCGTCCGGTTCGCCTGGAACCCGCCGTCCGCACCGCCCCCGGATACGGCGGTGTTGTTCACGACATACACCCGCTGCTGGTCGAGTCGCATTTCTCCATGCTGCTCTGCCTGCTCATGCTGGTGACTTTCCCGCCCTGCTTCGCGCGTTCGTCCGCACCGCCACCGTCGTCGATGGTTGGAGGGTATCCGGTCTTCCTGCCCCCGCGCTCGATGGCCAGGTCGAGTTCATCGAGACGCTCGAGCGCCTTGCGGGCGGCTGGCACATCGGCGTGCACCTCATTCGCGTGCACGTGCGCGCGCAGAGAATGGCCATGGCCATGGATACAACGGAAAGCTCGCCATCGAGGCACCCCCCACGCCACCTTCGTCCCTTCTGCTCTCCCTTCGCCCGCCGCCCCTTCTTCCGTCGCGTCACCATCCTCACCGACTCTGGATCTACGTTGTTTGATCCGCTCTCGCCATCGACGTCTCTGTCTGCTTTAGGATCCGCATCCGCATCCGCGTCCACATCCACGTCCGCTCTTACACTGGTAGCGACGCCTTCTCCCTCGCCTGCACCACGTTGCACGGCAGTAACGACCTTGCTGAGTCGCTCGATTGTGCCCGCATCATCCTGCGCCTGTTGCTGAGAGGCAGCGCACGCGCGCAGAGCAGAACGCGTTGGAGAAGCGGAATGTCTCGTCTTCTTCCTCTTCCTCTTTGTCTGCTATCGGTGATGGCGCGGGAAGGAGGGCGAGGGCGAAGTCGCTACCGATCAATATACCTTTGCATGGACCGCGCGTCGAGGTTGTGCTGGCTTGGCTGCTGCGGTGTGGTTGGTAGAACTCGAAAGTGCGGCTTTGTCGTCGGAGTCGGATGTTGTTGGACCGTGTTGATGGTTTATGAGGAATAATGTGTGGGGAGAGGTGAATAGGTCATGGTGGGTGCCAGCTTGTTTGTTTTTTTGTTTGCTTTTTGTTCGCGCCCGGTGCATGAGCTTGGATAAGAGATAATAGTGTAGCAAGCCATGTGGGTTGAATCTTTAATGTTAGTTTATGCGGGTGGCTCTGAACGTAGGATGGTGTGGTGGATAGCCTGGGTGTACCGTTCAGGTTTGACCCGGACTTGTGACGAAACGCGGTCATACTTATTCCATGGATTTGATATCGCTCGGGCGGAGCCGGCCGCCCTCACATTGTACTTTCGGGCTGCATTTCTCTCAGAATATGTACGGAAATGAGTGTTGCACCATATTTCCGCCTTCACATCTGCTGGATTCTTCTTGTTTGTGGCGTGCTACCGGACATTTAACTCAGAGGAGCATTATGCAAGTATATGATATACGACCCTCAGTCTCCGTTGATGCTTGCTTATTATAATCAACTTACGTCGTCCTCAAGCGCTGCCTCACCATACCCAAAACTTTTACAGGTGGATATTTTCAATAAGTAGATACAGTGTCATACAACGAGTCTGATCGTCTTGATGATAAAAATACCGTGATTGGCGTCTCAGGAGCCAAACGATGAGCGTTGAAAAGAATGACGGCTGGTAAACCGGTAAAGGACCAGAGGTAAGTAGATGATGCCAAACATAATTTGGTCGGAAACAGAGAGACTTCTCAATCTTCAAACCAACTTCTTCTCCAGTGAGAAATGGTAATGGGATGACTAGCAAGCTATCGTGTGGCAACAAATGCCCAATGGTTTCCTGGACAAGTCCCCATGCGAGTGCTCCCCAAGAAAAGATATTGGAAGGCGGATAACACTTCTGACACTCTTCCCAACAAGCTCTTGCAGGGCATACGCAATACGTGGTGGAATTCCGAGGATATGTAGAGCCCCTTCACAGCGGTAAATGGATGTAAAAGCTCCGGTCATTGGCGTTCTAGATGTCCGGCTGGCCGACCAAGTCAAGGAAAAAAGAGCGCAGGGATAACAAATGAGAATAAAAAAAGTAAATGGACGAGCAAAAACTGAATACCAGGGGAGATATAGGAAATGCATATATATAAACAGATCCGCAAAGCAAAAATCCAAAACAGTAGCTCAACGAGGTCGGAGAGGGTGGAGGAGCTGAAGATGAACTTGCCAGCTACCCTTCGAAACATGATCGAGTCTCACAAGCACCAGATCGTTGACTTCAATCCTACGGGGGCCCACGAGCCACGCGGGGTCCCATCCTCTTCCATTGGACGGTCATGCTGTTCCTGAATAGTTCCCGTGAGACAGCTATCGTATTCACTTGAGATGGCGCCCACCATGATAAACCGACCGACCGACTTGGCCACATTCTTCGCGAGTTTCGAACGTGTGATAGGCCCAGGAGGGTTGCGAAATCCCTCGTAGGGATCGTACGACTCCATGGTTGATAACCAGGCCACTGGTTTGTATACCAATAAGTATTGGTACATTTAAAAGTGCCTGATACAGCAAAACTGTGCGGGATGACACTGACATTAATGCGCACAGAGACAGAAGGTCCATGCTCTCTAAACATCGGTTCGTCGCGCCCTACGAGCCGAGCAAAGCGACCATGCAGGGCATCCCTCAGAGGTATCCCCGATTCGTCGGGTTTTTGCATAAAAAAAAAATAGCTGGCTCAAAGTCGACTTCATCAACGTAGCGGCGTCTGTCACCGGCAGTGTGGGGCTCGTATCGCTTCTGTGGCACCATGGGGCCACGTTGGTGCACCAGCGTATGCCGAGCCTCTATCAATGGTTTATCCACATAGGGATCAGATATTTCTAGGGAGGCAGCGTCGGGGAGCATGTCGATTGTCACTCGAGCTACATCGCACCAGTCAACAGTCGGTGCAGGCTAATGGGCAAAAGATGTACGTACATCGGCCTTCTTCGGTAAATTCCTCTCCAGTCTCATGATGTGTTTGTTTTTCGATCAACAAACTATCAAAATGGCCGTCTATCAGAATCGGCGACCCAGGGCGGCAAGGAGGTGATGGCGAGGCGATGGCGGTATACGCTGGGGAGACCGGATGCTCGAGACGCTTTTGATCGAGGCTATTCAAAGGTTACTTTCAGTAATTCGGTGATTGAATTCCCCTCGACATACCACGGGTGAAATCATCGTTAAAGAATCAGCATCGGGGGCGAAGAGATACCGGGGGCGAAGAGATAACAGGTACCTTCTGGCACATGACATTACCCACGTGATCCTAGGAATCTCAATTCTACGTGGACCGTGACCATGTTGGGACTACAGCAAAGACATATGGATAGTCCTGTATTTATAGGCCTCGTTGTACCCAGGCGTGATTCTTTCTCCTGGGGGTCACCTTCACTATCCTCGAACCCTCGATATTACGTTCGTAACTCAGGAAGTTACCCTGCTGGTGACCGCCAGCTCAGATGCTCCCTTTTAGATACGTCGTTCTCGCTTTCAACAGGCAGCCACCGTCTTGGGCGATTCTTCCAACGGGACTCTCGGAAAAGGATCTTCCACACATGCGATCACTGAGCGCAACAGTAGACAGCCTCGCATCTTCGGTCTCTTTCTTTTTGCTCTTTGAATTTCCTTATTTTCCGGCCTGATAACGCTCGACTTGGCTTGTTTTTCACTTCTGAAGGAAGCTCTTTCAGGTCTGACGACAGATTCATATTCGACAGACTCCTCCCTGTACGTTCGCCGCTACTACTCCTTCCTCCCGCTTACCACCTCTCGGCCCTTAATAGGTACAGTACTCCGCTCCACCCGCTCCGTCCAACATCATCGTCACTGTTTTTCCCCAGTATTCTCGACTGGCTGACAAAGCTGCACATGGTACGGGCCCACTACTAGTGCTCACCACAGCAAATGCAGCCCTCATCACATATCAAAGCCCGCCTCGAGTCGTTCAGTCGTACGCCGCGCCCCCGTCCCTGGCCACGCATCTACTCCATGTAGTCCTCGCGTTGGGCGCGGCGCTTGCACTTCAAGTTGTCGGATTGTTGTCCGCTGGGAGATATGTGCACGCGCCGTTGACGATGGTGATGGTTGTAATGGAGCAGAAGCCGGAGATAACTGGGAATAGTCTGGAGCGCCTCAACACTACGGCGAGGCTACGAGGCCGAGTCAGAGGTACGTGCGTTGAGACTCGCTTGTGCTCAGCTTCGAGTTGAAATAGCAGCCCCTAACCGTCGCGGACCTTGTCGTTACTCATTTGTGACTCGGGACCAGGGGCAATCTCATGACTATTTCGAAGTCGGTGTTATCATATATCCCTCCCACGTTTCGTTGCTTGCTATGCACATCTTACTCCCGACCCGTGATCACTTAAACCTTGATTTGTACCCGTGGGACAAACCAGCGCTCCGGCAGCTCCTCACGCTCACGAGAAAATGCATCACAATTTTCCAGTCTGAAACAAACACATGAAGGAATAACAAAGGGAGCTAGAACTATGGGTACTATCAAAAGGAGAACAAAAACTCGTTTTGTAAATCTTAGGCTCTCCCTTCCAGAGTCAGCCGCGCAATATGGTCCAGCCTATACCACGGGTATTTGGTTCTAAGCACCGCGCATGATGATGTATCTTCTAGGATTGAGCTTCTAGTAAAGGGATTAGCTTGAATGATAAACTTAGGGGACGAGTGATACCTTTAAATTATAGTGTCGGTGCTGTCACGAATGCCATTGATCTCCGCTTTGGTTTGATTACAATAAGCCTTGTACACAATGGCGATGGATTCACGCGGGACGTACCAGCATCGTCAAAGAGCCTTGGAGCGGCGATGGCGACGGCGGCGAAATAGAGAGCAAAGACGGCTTTGAAGAACATCATGGTGCTAGTAGTAGGTCAAAGAAGTCGAGACGGATTGAAGAGTACGGGACGATGACCGGTGAGAGAACTTTAGAAAAGGGAGAAACGATGGACTCTTTATACTCTAGATACCAGCGGAGTTTTCAAAAAAGGGGGATTTCTGCTGCAATAAACGCATTGCGTTTTGAAAGAGACATTAGGTGTTCCGCTGATCTGTAGCCGGCATCAGAAAAAACATACTCTGATCGTTGATGCTCGCGAATGCTCGCCAGCGCTTGCCAATGCTTTGCTAGTGCTCGCTGGTGCTCACCAGTGGAAGATAATAAAATTCGTTGCTAGTGGGACATGATCGTCGTTAGCCAAGTCGTTAGCTTTACCCATTATTGATTTTTGTTTAGATTACCACGTGTGCGTGGAAAGGGCGACCATGGCTCGGAACCACATGGTCATAATGCCAATGGGTCAAGGGGCAAGGAAAGGCGAACACTGCAGTGAAATTGATGGACAGTAAACTAGGTGTAATACGACATCTCCAGGATGTAAACAATTGCGTTAATTGTATTTAACAGAGAGAAAATTGAGCACACACACCATTAGCTCTGCCAAATACTGGACCACGACGGTGTCTCAGTTTGTGCGCATCAGGCTCCACGGGTCAGATAGTGACCAGGTCCGGCGATCAGGCCTTTCAGGCCTAATGCACTAAATTGCGGCCATCACCTCAGTTCACCTGTACAAAACCTTGTGAAAACGACCGGTCGGAACCCCCCCCCCCCTCCCGGCCATACCCGAGGCCTTTGGTGGAGAAAGTGTCCACACCAACCACGAAAAACCAACCGACCTGTGAGCCGGCCACCCAACCCCGTCACCCCAAAACGACAGCCTGTTCCTGGCAACGCCACAACACACAGGCACACGCTAGAGCCACCCGACAATACCACAGATATTACACGGTGACGCCATGCCTAGTACGGAACCTAAGTTACCTAACAGAGGCGACAGTAGACCCACATGAGCCTGCAGTGGTACAAAACTCACTGCGACGCCCCCATATGCCCCATACTCATCATTCCAATGTCTGATGAAACCCTAAACAGACACAAAATAGCAGCGCTCGCACTCCAGGAGAAGAACCTAGACCAAGAAGCAGTCGAAAAGATACGGGATAGCTATGGGGGCTTCTCATTGGACCCCAACGCACCTGAGCAACTGCCGGAGTTGCCTTCGTAATTAACAAACGCTGATCGCCCCAATGAAAAAAAACCTAGACCGAGCTCCTACCCGGACGAGCACTGCCCTTAACCTAGAACGGCTAGATAAAGAATCAGCGTCCCTCTCCATTGTCGACAATATCTACGCGCCCAACGATAAGACTACCCACGCCGACTTGACCGCATTGGAACAAACCGACGCACCCACAGATCCCCCACCCCAGACTTTATGCTAGGATACAACGTCACAGAAGACCCGATTGACAGGTCACCTGGATAACGATTAACAACACCGCAACAGACGCACTGAGACTCGGAGACACAAGCCACTGCACAACTGGAGGTACAGGACTCATGGAGGTCAGCTTTCCTAGATGAAAGTTTGTACACATACAGAGCCCACGCGAATGGGAGACCAAGTGGCGCGTCAACTAGCGTTTTTCGCCTGGACCCCTCGTGGCTGAGAATAAAAGTGTTTTCCAAAAAAGAAAAGAAAAGAAAACGACCGATCAGATTAGCCGAGCTAAGTTATGCGCAAAGGGCTCGGAAAGATGGATTCTATTGGTTGACGGATTTCACGCTGGACACACGTGATCAGACAACTCGCACGCTGTGCTGCGGCGGCGACTGCTGCCTGACAAGCCTGACATGCTCTTTTGGATTGCCCTGCTGAGTCCCATCCGAGATCGCTGGAAACTTGCTTAGTTTGTACCTGTGGGAAACCGGGAAAGCAGTGCGTTCAAGTTCTAACCACCTCTACGCAGCGCATACGACTTGGCATACGAGAAAACGCGTCACAGCTTTCAGTTTGAGAAAAACGAGTGAAGGATTTATAAAGCTATCAACTTAAAAAGGGAACAAAAATTGGATATCTTATGTTCTCCCCTCCCGGAGCCCGCCTCGCATTGTGGTCTTGTCCATACTACGACTGTTGGGTTCCAACTTGAAGCAGCGCGCATGAAGGTATTTCTCCGAGAGTTGAACTTCTCGTAGAGAGATTAGCAAAGTGAATAATAAAATTAGGGGGAACGCGATGCCTTTAAATGTTGGCAAGGTCACCGATGACATTATTGTGGTCAACCTCTACATTGATTCAACTAAGCTGGCGCATAATGAGGATGGATTCATGCGGGACATACCAACGTCACTAAGTTCAACAAGCCCGGGAGCCGCGAGGGTGACAGCGGCGAAATAGAGAGTAAAGACGGCTTTGAGGAACATCATGGTGCTCGGAGGATGTCAAAGACGTCGAGATGGACTGAAGAGTACGGGGCGATGACTCTGGCGAGAGAAGGGAGAAACGAGACTCCTTTTATACCCCACTGGTGTTTTCAAAAATGGGTGATATCCGTTGCAATAAACCAAAGTAGAACGCACTACACTTTCCAAATTCCAAGAACTAGGTGTTCCATGGTCTGTCTGTCTGAGATCGTAATGATACAGTCAATTTAACTTAGCCAGGTTAGCCTACGCTTCCTGAGATCGATGATCGCCGGTGATCTGACTCAGAGTCCAAGCGAATGAGATGCAACATTATGTGTCCGGGTCGTAGGCGTCATGTCCCGATGACTATGCCAAAATAGAGGTACTGTAATTACAAGTCGTTCGCGAATGTTATCACTGGCATGAACACTGCTGGGGCCGTAATCAGTCAAGGCAGTAGAGAAGTTGGGGGCGACGATACCGATAGCATGGGCAAGAGATGACGTTGCCGGGAAGCACACCTATCGGACTACCACAGCTGCAATTTCATGGGTGAGAGAAACTGCGCATTGTTGGAGAGTTGCAGCCACATGGAGCGGAAGCTCGGATCTCGGACTTCCGCGTTCCGCGAGGCGCACATAATTTTTCGTTTCCTGGTCAGTCCTAACGTGTCAAAAATTGTAGCCATCACCCATGCAAAACTACGTGAAAACGATCAATCACTGATATTTAGCCGAGCCATGCATAGAGGAGAGATTTTACTGGTTGAACCATCGCTAGACACACTGACATGTGATGATCCGATGATTTAGACTTGGAGCACTTGAAACCCGGGATCAGTGCTTCCTTCCACGCGTTAGGCCGCGACAGGGCTCGACGAGTCTTAAATATAGCCTAAATAGCTTGACATCGCCTGAGATGCGATACAATCTCTATGAGAACGTGGCAAGTGAGCTCCTGCGACCTGTGCTACCATCACATGCAACGGCATTTCGGAATATGTCCGATCTGTTGCATCGTCTCCGCAAGATCCGCCTCACCTTCACTTGTAAAGATTCTGCGTCCCGCCCCTCAAATGATGCACGGGCACTCTGGATTCTGAATGGGACTTCCGAATTCGGGCTAAGCCGCCGCCAAAGTATCCGCATTGGTGTACCAGTGCAATATGTAGTGAATACCTGCGTGAGGTAATGGCACGGTATGACCCTGTATAACGAAAACACTTGCGAGAACAAACTACTAGCGTGTAGTTTGCCGACACGTGTCTAATCACGTGCACATAAGGCCGTGACGCGTCCCTATCCCGATTTATGTGTATTTTCGTTCTGATCTTGCGAGCCATCTGTTAGGGATGTACTCTACCCTGTGTCTGCAGAACACCCTCTGGATGGAACTGGAAATAGTGTCATCAATCTGCTGAAGTGGACGCAGAGTCGCGGACAAACTTGAACAACTGCCACTAGTCTCCACTACTGTAATTCAACTCAGCTCAACCATATCCCTTGCCATTCTTGCCATACTATACCATGATCAGTGGCCATCTAGACGACTGAGTCACGGTGAGAACCTGCGCCAATTCTCACTCTACGACGCAATCAAGCTCATTCTTATGTGATCATACAGATAAGTTACTGTAAGCGGCGATGAACCCAGAAAATGGAGACGCACATCTTCATTTGTCAGCACAATCCTCCTCTTTCACCGTCGCCGATGGCCGGACATGAGGCCAACAGGGGTTGTAACGTGGCGTTCTGACGGTTCTGACGGTGCCACATTAGCGCCGTGTCTGTACTCTCGTCCTCGAAACCATGCCCATCCCCTCTGCCGATTCTGATATTTTTCGTTTGATCATTAAAAATGTTTTCTTTCCTCAAAGCTACCCCAAGAGACCCTGGAGAACAGATCGAGCAGAGAATGAACGTGGCGTTATGCGACAACCTCATAGAAGCTGCCGGAGACTTCCTCCAAGACGTTTCCGCTTCACAACGTCCTTTGTGGGATCATATGATCAAGATGATGGAATTGGCTCGTCGCATCGCAGAAGTCCCACTCGAGGAGGCTGTCCTCCAAGATATCTTTTCACATATGGCAATGGGGGTATGCCATATAGCTCCACTTTGTTCCGTCTTTAATCAACTCTTCATCAGACGTGTTCTCTATGCATATCCGTGCACAGAATGCCGCCCTCATTATACGCAGGCTTTCCCCTGACGACTTCGTTCAGTTCGAGGTATTCGAGGTCTCGCCGCAGAATACTGCAGTAATGTCGACAAAGGGAAAGCTTCTGTGCTCGTACCCAGGTCCCGCAATCCAGGTTCCCGCGGATATATTTACGGATGAATGTTTTCACCAGCAGCTCTCCTCTTTCCTCGTCCAGATGGATGTTGACTGCTTGGATTCCACCCCTACCGTTCCAAGGCAGGGTCGTCGTCTCCGAGGTTCGTGAAAGCGTCCACCCCAGGTACATATCAGAGCTACTGGTGGGAATTTGGGGGGATGCGGACAACCGACAGACGTAGATCGCATCACAAACGTATAGGAGACGAAGTCTTATGGGACAATGCGTACAACCATGGCGAAGATCCCCATTGTGGCTTACCCTCAGAGTTTCCCTTCAGTCTTCCCTGCGTGGTACCAATCTCTACAAACATTTCATGGTTTTTTCACGCCTATCTTCTGCGCATTTGTGTCAGCAAAGATTTCCCGAGCGAGTTACTCTACGCAATGAGGGCCAAAACAGCTCGTCGTCTTTCAAAATTGGGCCCTGTGGTATCGCATCACGTTTGTGAATTTGTTCACGATATCTCCAAAGAGACAGAGGCGCTTCTTTGGAAGAGATGGACAGAATTCCAGGCTGAAGGATCGATTGGTCTAACATTACAACCCGAGGAGCTCGATTTCATCGCAGATTCAGACATCTCTCTTCAAAACTCATCCAATTACCTTATGAAGATGCTCTGTTCGGCCTCACATGACTTTTCACAGACGCGGTTCACCCCCTCTCAAGGACCACGTCTTGATAACGTACACGATTTCACTCAATTTACCAATGGCCGACTCGCACAGGCTATTTCCAAGGATCAACGCATTGCAATCGCTGACTTCGAGTTATCTGTGGAGAGCGGCCTGGAATCTTGGGTCGTTGCATCCATAAATAAAGGCGATGCTCCGGATGTGATTGCTTCGTGCATCGAGCAGTATTTCGCTGGTGCAAAAGATCTTTACGGGACCAGCGCCGAGGATAACTCCATAATGATTCTGACCATTATGGATCTTTGGGTAGCTCTGGATACGTTCTCAATCCGACAGTGTCCCTTACTGAAGCAATATTCTCCGGAGATACCTTCCTCCTTTCTCCATCCCTTACTTCTTCATCGGTCGTCCACCTTGGATCGTGCCTTGCGTATTGAAGAGTATCTATTCCAGCGACACAAGGAGGCTTGTAATGCTACGTCGATTTTCTCGAACAATATCGGTGAATCTCCTTTCGCCGTGAAGTACTTTAGTGCTTCCGAGGCCCTTCAACGCCTCAATGACGAGATAGTCTGGATGCTCAACAAAAACGGGAGAAGAAGCGTGCAGAGCTAGATGATATGAATCGGCATCGGAATCACTTCTACAGCAAGCTTCTCGGTTGGATCACGAGATGTACGAGGATCGTGACGGGTATGAATCCCACAGCCGTAGTTGCGATAAATGTCAACTGCAACGTCAAGCCAGAGCACTGAGAATTAGCGTCCATGAATGGCCACTACCCCGCTCGACAATGCACGCACAACAAGCAGTTTTTGAGCTGTCTCCGCCGAGCGCGTTTTCTGTCTGGCGTGGTATAACTTACTTGATCCTCCGCGATATTGGTCTATCCTCAGTCTCGGATTTGCAAGGCGAGCCTAAACTTGAAGTTTTCTTGATTCCTTCTCTGGCCTCCATCGTTGGGCCGCGCGGTGCCAGAAAGACTACCGATTGACGATTGGTTCAACTACGAAGTCTTTTTCAGATCAAACTCACTACAAGAAAATCAATATCCCCGCACAAGAGTCTTCCGTGTTGGTTAACAATGGACTATCGTTCAGGCTCTTTGACCGTACTCGTAAATCCTGGACTCTGGATTCATTTTCTGCGTCCAATGTCTCGGAGATGTGTACCCATCCTATATCCTCTTCAAGCCCATACCACCTCCTCCATCGTTTCGTGTCCGGCACTCAACACACACCCAATGATATCCTCGCCGCTCAGGCTGACTGCCCCAAGGAAATCAACCTGCACGAGCTCATCGCATTTTCCGGGTTGCGCAGTGGCCCACTTTTGCAATGGCTAAACATCGCAAGGGAACTAGCCTCGCCTTACCTCTCGTTTCGTCGCGAGGAAGTGCATATCTTGATTACGCAGGCAGCTTGGCAGCTCGGGCCACTGTCAGGTACCGTTCGCGAGTGGCATATAGACCTCAACATCCCCGGCTTCGGAGATACCCTCTTACGCGAGCTGGAGTCCCTTCTCGAGAAGATAAGGGCCAATTGGTTAGAGGAGGTCACGGTGCGAACGATCGGTGCGTCAGATATCTCTGACCCAGATTCTTGTCTGATTTCTTTTTAGCTCTCATCAGCAGCCGTCTTTTGGCTTCAACTTCGGACCCTGATATATCTAACCGGGCATGTGCGCTGTTGCGAGAAGCCCGGAATTTGACTTATCGATGGACATGTGAAGTTGGCAAGAAGCTAGAGTCTACATATGATGAAAAGTCTTGCGCAGGCTTGCGACGCCGATTATGTATGATCGCTGCAACTTGCTTTTCAACTTTCGGTGTATGCCGGGAGCACGTTCCCATTACCCTTGCCTCTGATGAGGACTTTTCTATCGCCATGCAATGCGCGGTCATTGTTCATGACAATACACCGCCATCTCTCTCGGATAGCAATTCCTGTTATCTCGCTCAGATAATCGGTCGCCATCGCCGGCTACTGCATTATTTAGAGCCTTTCTTTAGCCAACCATTGTCGGCTCTTGGTGGAGAAATATTGTTGCATGCGGGCGCTTTCGACCATGCCCTTGCTCGTCTGTGGTTAGGCTATCGTAGGCACATTTCATCAAGTTGGCTTGCGCTTCCCGGACCGAATTCTCGGTGGATTTCCTGTGTTGCCGAGGGAGGACACGATGTACATTACAATTTACTGACAGCCCAATTGCTGATCAACGGAAAACCATTGGGAAGGCTCCCTCAAGAGATAGTGAAACACCCGACGTATGCTAGTGTACTCGGCACAGTGAGTGGCCAAACTGCGACATTTTTTGACCTTTCTGATGTCGTTTCAGAGAATCCTTGATGTGGGTCCTGCTGATATCCCTGGAACGGACTTCATGACCCGATCTACAGTATCTGGGTATCAGGTAAAGGACTATTTCTCCGTTATTATTCTCTAGTGACTAAGACCGACTAAAGATCCTATTTTCGTGGAATAACAAAGATCTGATCCTGAGAACAAGGCGGCCGGGAGACTCGCAAATCTTACAGCTCATCCCACGGTCCAAGCTTCTTGGCGATTTTCCTAGGCATTTTATTGACGAATACACGCACTGGCTGGACCCTGACTCTCGTGAACTCGAATTCCGTCCAGCTGGATCTCCATGGACGCCTGGACCTTCTAACTGGCGGCTGTACATCCACCAACCCGGTGCTCGCCCACGTGTGACATTCCAGAAGCCTAGCCAAGGCAGTTCCCCATTACAGCTTGTTGACATTCGTTCAACTGCCTTCGGTGTGGTGTCCAGCATGTTGTCGCCACTCGAGTCCCCAGAGCATATAATTGTTACTCACGCCTCCCAGTCTTTGGAAGTTTCCCTCCCTCGTTTGCATCTATCATTTTTTGTCAACTCAGATCGGGAGCTCGAGTCTCGAAGCATGCCTAATTACGTCATCGACAAAACTCAGTCATGTGGGACAATGTTCGGTTTGAAAAATAAACTGATCTTGTGCCCCAGACCGAACAGTTCTGAAGAGTCTCTTCTTCCACGACGGGTCATCGTTCCGCAAGGGGAGATTTCTTTCCGTACAGTGGGAGACTTCACCGGCATTTCCATAAACACCGGTGCTGAACAGCATGTTCGCTGGCACGAGTATACGATTGATGCCGATCTCGGACGCCTTTCAAGTAATACAAGTCTGACGAGCAAGTTGTACCAATGTTATTTGCACGCACTCACCAGTCACTGTCTTCCTGATCCATTGCTCGGTCACACCGGAACAGAAGAGGCCCTATACATGCTACGAAGTGCTGCTTGCCGATCGTTCGAAAGACTCGACTGTCACGAGGCAAAGTTACTGGAATTAATCAGCAACTTGACGCCGAAAAGAGTCTACTACCCACCTCATCGAAAGTCTATGGCCACAGTGAAGTGGAAGGACCTCCCTACTTTGTCACAACACCACGACTTTTTTGGGTCTGTATGTACCATTCTCAACCATGCACGGGCGCTGGAGGCCTTGTATGATCAGCCCACAACTTTTGACAGCCAAGAACGCGTTCAATCGCTGTTGAACAGGGCGGCATACCGTAACAAGATGTACTATCCGTCGGATTTGCAGATTTCGGAGCAGCAATCATCATTGGATGACGTGAAGTATAGGTCAAGGGATGTCCCTGATCATGAAACCGCTAAATACATAGCCTACCAAACATCATGGTCAATTTGGAATTCCCAGCCTTCTCTCTCAGCCTACCGCACGTTGCCAAAACTTTGGGATCTCATGACAGGTTCAGTTAACCTTTCCAGCAACAAAGTCTCGCTGAAATACAGTCGATACTGGCTTAACTTCAATGCCGCACGGGACTGGTCCGTTGTCTACAACTTCTACCACCACGCAATAAATGGGGACCTACAACTTGACCTACAAAGCATGAGAATTGGGTTATCCTTCTGCATTTCAGCCGCCGTATATAGCAAGCCTGAGTCCGAGTACTCCGATATCATCCTCTTATTCATAGCCTCTGCTCTGGATGAACGCTGTCGCTACCTCATCCGCCCACCACATCTTTCTTATACGCTTTCAGATGGAGTAGCCCCAGAATGTGCATCTCTCGAGGATTTGGTATTCCGATCTGCCTTACCCATAGAATCAACCCCTAAAGCGTACTCATCAAATGTGGATGAAACGCTATCAAAGAAGGCCAAAAAGCAGCGGCGAAGGGAACTCAGGGAAGAATACGATGCGGCCATCGAGAATAAATCATCGAAGGTTGCGAAGTTGATACTACGCCGGTGGCCGAACTATACATCAGTTCATTTCCAAGAACAATGGTTCGACAAATCTGAAGCTCATCAGTACATCGACAAATACTTCCAGTCCATCTCCAGAAATATCCAGCTTAGAGATCATGTACTGCAATTACAGAGTGTCCTGCGACGCCATGGGACTGTCTCGATATCTGTCACCCTGCCATACAAATTTTCACCCCAGTTCGTCACCGGCGGCTGCTCAAAGGCACCTTCGTACTCGATTCGCGACACGATGTTATCCCACACCAAAGTTCTAACTCATTTACAGAGCAGCCTTTTCTAGGTGACAACATTCCCCCTGCCTCAGCGACAGCAGGCACGCTAGAGTCTGTTGGTCTAGACAGCCTAAAATCACTCATTGAAGAGTTCAGAAATTCCCAGCAGCCCTTGCTAGAGCTGTACGGAAATGAGTTAAATAAGAGTCATCGCAAGCTGATGGGACACGATGCCTCTGATTCTGATCGAGGAACTGTTCCTTCGCAAGAGTTTCTACGCCTCTATCACGACCAGTGCTCTCTCTGGAAAGACAAATTATTTGCCGAAATTTCAGCAACTCTTGGGCCGTCTAAAAATGTGGAAAAAGTCAACGCTGTTGCGGGCCTCTGGCCTCGAATAACTCCCCGATCCCTACTCCGTCAGTTGGCCCAAGATCGCCTTGCTACACTCCCCGGTCAGTGGAACGCCATAATTACACGCTACGCCGTTGGCCTCCTCAGATATCAGCAGTCTCGACGCCTGTTGGAGTTCTCTTCGAGCCAAAAACATGGGGAACTTCTTCGGGAAATAGACTCCGTGCGCAGCGACGTATTGGCAGAATCGACTCCAGATTGGTTGTTGGTCCAGGTTCGTCCACTGCGTTCAGGAAAAGCAATTAGTAGACTAACATGATAATTGGGAGTAGATCGAGGCAAATTTGATGGCACGTCCGGTTCAGGTAGCTGTGGCGCGCGAAATGATTTCTCCGGTGTCTCAACACAACATATCGCTTCAACTCAATATGGGAGAGGGCAAGTCATCAGTTATTGTACCTCTCGTCGCTTCGACTCTCGCAGATGGCTCAAACTTTGTGAGAGTCATCACTCTCAAGCCTTTGTCGAGCCAGATGTTTCAATTACTCGTTGGCCGGCTGTCTGGCCTGCTCAACCGACCCATTTTCTACATTCCGTTTTCTCGTAGCCTCCACGTTAATTCCTCCCTGGTTAATACCATCAGCTGCCTTTATCGAAGATGTGCTGCCGAGGGTGGCGTCCTGGTTGTCCAGCCGGAACACCTTCTTTCTCAGAAACTCATGCACGTCAATCATCTCCTAACGTCACACGGGAACCGCGAGAAACGTTCAGTGGCCCATGAATTGGGATTATTGCAGGACTGGGTATCCAAAGCTTCGCGCGATATACTTGACGAGAGCGACGAGCTTCTCCATGTGCGATATCAACTTGTCTATACTGCAGGAGAACAGATGCCGGTCGATGATCACCCCAATCGATGGATAACAATACAACAGGTATTCGGCCGACTACAAGTGCATGCTGTGAAATTGCGTGCCACTTTCCCGAAAATGATCGCCATCGACACGGCCCCAAATGGCTTTTCGACTATTCGCATACTCGATTCGGCCATCTTCCGTGACATATCTTCACTCATTGTCGACGACGCTCTCGGAGGAGGGCTATCCAATCTACCACTGGGTGTTCTGCCATCAGTAATTCGAGGAGCTGCTCGCCGCTTTATAACTCAGAAAGAGACTTCAAACGAGGATCTCGACTTGATTCACTCACACTGCGCAGGAACGACCTTGTTTAAGGGAATTCTCCTACTGCGTGGTCTCCTGATGGACAGGGAAGGGATTCTCGGCTATGTGCTCAAAGAGCGACGCTGGCGAGTAGACTACGGCCTTGATCTCAGTAGGACTATGTTAGCTGTGCCATATCGTGCAAAGGTAGGCTGTAGTAATATAGCAGTAGAAGGTCGCTAACCATGAACCTAGGATGTTCCGAGCCTGAGAGCCGAGTTCGGTCACCCGGACGTTGCCATCGCTTTGACTTGTCTGAGCTATTATTACGGCGGCTTAACGAAAATCCAGCTGCTTTGGTGCTTTGATATGCTGACCAAGCTCGACGATCCAGAGATGGAATACGATCATTGGGTAGAGCTGGGTCAAGACCTCCCTGTGGCGTTGCTCCAGCTCAACGGTGTGAATATGGAGGACGAAACACAAGTTGATGAAGTTCTTATGCCATTATTCTCGAGGAATAAAAGAGTTGTGGACTTCTACCTATCACAACTAGTCTTCCCTCGGGCTGCACGAGAATTTCCATCCAAACTCCCGACGTCCGCCTGGGATCTAGTAGAAGACACGAAGAACATTACGACGGGCTTTAGCGGTACAAATGACAATCGCTACCTCTTACCCACATCGATCACTCAAGAGGATCCCGATTTTGTACTTGGTACAAACGCACTTGTTTTGCAATATCTCCTTCGTCCTGAGAACGACCACTACGAATGCACTGAAGGAGATAACGGCGAGCGCGAATCTGCGACTGCCTTCTTGCAGCGGCTGGTCCACCAAGTTCCTGATGTCCGGGTCCTATTGGACGTAGGTGCTCAGATGCTGGAGCTTCAGAACGAAGAACTTGCACGGCACTGGCTCTCCCTTCGACCGGATGTCTCCGCCGCCATCTTCTTCAATGACTCAGATCATCTCACCGTAGTCACTCCGGATGGAACGAGAGAGCCGTTTATTTCATCTCCTTTCAACAGGCAGCTGGAAAAATGCGTGGTATACCTCGACGATGCCCATACTAGGGGGACTGATATCAAGTTTCCCCAGGAATGCGCGCAGCTGTTACGCTTGGCCCGAAAGTCACTAAGGATAGGCTGGTGCAAGGTAAACACATTGACCACTCTGAGGAAGATGATAAACTGACCAATATGTAGGTTGTATGCGAATGCGTCAGTTAGGGAAAGGCCATTCGGTGATGTTCTTCGCACCAGGGGAGGTCGACCGTCGTATCCGCAGCCGTATTCCAGGAGGAGTGGCCTCTGATGGTTCGTGTCCGGGTGCTAGATGTCCTTCGCTGGGCCATGCAGGAAACTTGTGAAGACATCCGTCACCATCTTCCATACTGGGCGCAGCAGGGGCTGGACCACCGTAAACGTTTCACAGCGCACAAAGAGCACAAATCAACCGGCGATTTGAAGGGTTGAAAATGCATGGCTTCAACCCGAGTCACGAACCTTAGAAGAAATGTACTGGGTCACACCAGGCGCTGCTGTGAGCCCAGAGATATATGATATTCCGCCCTAAGAGAGCGGATCGAACTACTAGGCGTGTCTCAACTAGTCGATGTCAGGATTGCGGAAGAGCAAGAACGCGAGGCGGACCACGAGGTCGAGCGAGAGCGGCACATAGAGCGTCCTCCGAAGGTCCAACCAGCACGTCATTCCATCCACGAGGACATCCGCGAGTTTGTTTCTACGGGGAGGCTTCGTGTATCATCTAGGCACATGTCCCCGCTCCTGGCTCCTCTCGATATGGTCAATGCCTTAGATTCGTCGGCCGAGTGGTTTCCTTCTCCGCTTGCAACGGGGACTTTACCACCACCGTTCTCGGACTCGAACGTACGGGCCTGACAGACTATCTCCGTCCCATCAACTGGATTCTCTCGAGCGGGTCAGGGAAGGATGCCACCGTCGTTGTGATCAGCCCATACGAAGCGAACGCGCTGCTTCCTATCATCCGCGAGAAGAACAAAGTCAGGCTGCACATATATGCACCACGAGTCACATCATCTATGCGTTCCTTCTCCGACCTCACCTTCTACACCATCCCATACTCCGAGCCATCCGCCGAACAGTGGTCACCACCTGCACACATAAGAACGGAGATGAATCTATTCGCAGGGCAGCTCTACTTCGACAGTAGAGAAGAGTACGAGAGGCTGTGCGTGCTGCTCGCTCTGACCATGGCACATCCAGGCGCGGAATACTGCGAGATAGATGGGTTCGTGTCGACCGCGTATCGCACCGGGGGACACTCGCCGCTGGAGACCAGCAAGGTAGCTATATTGAAGACGTTGATCGGGCTACGGCGAAAAGGCATGGGTTTCAGTAGAACGCATCTGGGCCAGATTTTGAACGCCAACCCACTAAGTGAGGAAACGCTACAACAAATGGTTAAATCTGTACGTCAAAAGCCTGGTTTTGTATAGTAATCAGGGCTGTATGACTGATATAGATGAGGAACAGGAGTTGTGCCAATGCAGCATCTGCGACCGAAACGCCTCCATTGGGTGGGGCCAGTGCCAATGCCGCATCTGCAACCGAAACGCCTCCCTACGTTAGGGCCGGCGCTAGAATGTCCTTCTATGTGACTAGAAGTGGGCCCGGCTCCAGGACGAAGGCAAATTAAATCAGCATCTGACGCATTTCTACGTAGAGAGTAGAGACAATGATGAACAGGCTAATATCTCGTTATTACTTATACGCTCATGTTTCCTAGAATCCGAGTCACTTACCAGGTGCGGCAATGTAAATAAAACTACATCAACTCATGGTCGGAGATGATATTCCCCTCCACGTTGGAGTGAGATGTCAGTCGACAACACCAGCGGCCACGATGTGATGTTGCTATGCTAACTTTTGGACGACTTGAACCTCCCAAATACTAGGCGGAATCGATAGGGTTGCTACGCCAAGAAAGAGTTTTAATACGCCCTTCCACATGGTACCGAAACGTGTGCCCAAGCCTCTTTTCGCATCCGAGGGAACAGCTTACTATACATGAGTCTCGGAGAAGCACGATTCCGAGTCAGCAAGGTTCAGGTTCTTCCAGGGTCGTGTTTGACTACACAAGCAGGTCGTCCCAAGAAGCAGAGACAACATTGAAATACATACCCGACTAGGAGCATAGAGGCAGACGATCGAAGCTAGCCCACGGAACACGGAATCCGCGACCGCCGCCTTGGCGACCGCGACCACGGTCAAAAATTTTGCCAAATGCCAAGAACCTGCGAGTCGCTGCGACTGAATTTCGCGGAAAAGGTTAGGCCAAGGACCAGCAATATGCCTTTACTTTGTTGTTGTCCGAAGGCTTGAACTTGAGCCAAGATTTGAGTGGCTTTGAGGAGCATCAAACTTGAAGGGCGCGTGCCCGACTCGGAGCCGGCCGGACCGACGCGAGCATCGCCGATAAATTTTGAACGCGAGCCTTAGTCTCTACTACTGTAGGATGTACGCATTGCATCATTCAATCCTCAATGTATCACAAAGCCCCCGAGCCGGATCAATCAGTTGCATATCTTCCTTGTGCCCACAATTAGCTTGAGAAAAGACAGGCTCACCGGATCTAAGCCCCTAATTGTCTAAACCCCTCTAGACACGTTCAACCATGTCAACAACCGGTCCCGCCGCACCTGCCAGTGCCATTCCGGAGTCTTCACTCGACTCTATCATTTCCAATCCGGAATGTATAGGAAAATGGTGGAAGTTCCGAGATAGCCAACCCTTAGCACAGTTACACACCAAATTTTGGGGGAAAGATTTGGCCAAGGAAGAGGAAGCATGGCGCGCTGAGCAACAGCAACTGATGACTCCCGATGTCGGCGACGATGAGAGCGAAGACGATGACGACATCACGTCCGGTTGTTATGTCCTCGACATCGACAACGATGGCATATCGATCGATCGCATCTGGGTCCGTGTGAGTGCATTTACCTGGGTGAAACTTAAAACACTGTCTTCATGACCTTTGATAGGCTGAATACATCCGAATTTACGACTTCCTCGTGGATTACTATAACAAGAAAGCGAGGCATGGACGAGGAGTGGTGCCTGCCGCTGTGATCACCGGACAATTTGGGATAGGTGACTACTTCTACAGTGCACTTAGATCGCTACCATTAATCAACCTTTCAAACAGGGAAATCTACCTGGATATATTATGCCCTGTGTAGGTGTCTTGCAGAAAAAAGGCCGGCTCTCTGGAACTACCACTGCATACAACCTGTCATATTCGCCGAAGAGGGTGTCTATTCCATGGAATCCATGGACGCGCCATTTACAGAGGTTGAGTACAAGATCGTCACTTGGTCTTTCATTGATGCAGACCCCTATTTGGGAGGCGTCCCAGAGGATATTGTTCGACTGAACACGCAGCTTTTCGGCATATATGTTTCAGATTTTCCCAAGGAAGAGTGGTCGTGGGTGCAAAAGGCTGTTCCCGTGAAGGTCATTGTGATGAATCCATGGACCCGAAGCGAGATCCATCGAGTGTAGGTTCTTCCGTCCATACAACATACAGCACCTTCCTCATGCTTGCTTCTTAGCGCACAGCTGTTCTGGGAAACTCCAGGCTCCATCATCATCGACGATCTGTATGACCAATTCAACTTTGGCCTAACTCCTCGCGTCTGCTCGGAGATATCATCCGATCCTCGGGAATTGAAAGAATTTCAGGAAACGATCCGTAAAAACGAGATGTGGGTGTCCTTGGAGAACGTCCGGAAAGTGATAGATGAGCTCGAAGAAGACTTGGATTTGGACGACTCGGACGACGTGGAGAACATCTTGGGAAAATTACTCGTTATCTGGCGTTCCGATACACACAATGTCGAATCCAAGGTTTATGTAGCGCCCATCACCGAACACATGCGAACTAGACTCGCAAACGCCATGGAAATCGATGGCTAATTACAATGGATCGAATTCTTTTTCGCATACCTTCTTCGACGGAAGGGTCGATGGGTTGATGATGATGAAGGCTTCAAACGGCCATAGAAGGCGGACGTCCTGGTTTGATGAAAAGTGCAGAAATGTCTTGGCCGGACTATGATATGCATCACATCTTTGTACATCATTTGGGTTCCTCCCTGCTCTCCAAATATTTCTACTCCTATTGTACATCGCGCGTAGTACACACATGCCATACATATGCTCACGCATACAGTACTGCCTCATATCCTCCGACGTAGGTTCCACCGGCTCATCCGACGCCGCGAGATTACACTGATGGAACGCGCGCACCTGATCCGGTTTAAATGCTCCAACGACGGTGTGAAGCACGCCACTATTATGGAACAGGACGAGGTCCTTTTCCTTCCAGTCGTGCGGGTAACTAAAGCGTAGTGAAATGCCCACGTCAGCATCGAGGAAAGGGGAAAACGAAGCAAATACGCACACCCGGCGGGATAGCAGGTCTCTGCATCTTGTACACTTCCTTGAGGTCCGTGATGGGGTAGAGAGCGCCTTTACGCGATGCACCCTCCGTTAACTCATGGTTGGGAATGATGTTCTCCCTTCCACGTCGGAGTAAGATGTCAGTTGACAACACCAGTAGTCACGATGTGAAGAAGATGTGCTAACTCCTGGACGACTTGAACTAGGCTTTCAAATACTTGGCGGAATCGATCGGGTTGCTACGCGGAGACAAGGTTCTAATACGCCCTTCCATTGCACCATACATGATACCGAGCTGTGTGCTCTGGCCTCTCTTCGCATCCGAGGGAACAGCTCATACATAAGTCTCGGAGAAGCACGATTCCGAGTCGGAGTTAGCGAGGCTCAGGCTCTTCCTGGGTCGTGTTTTACTACACAAGGTTGTCCCAAGAAGCGGAGACAACATCGAACGATCGACTAGGAGCATTCATAGAGGCAACTGTGGTAGACGGTTGAAGCTCGGAGCACCCGTGACAGCCCCGGTCAAAAGAATTGCCAAGTCGAGTCATCGTCGCCGAGAACAGAACCTGCTTTGGATTTCGCGGAAAAAAGGCTAGGCGAAAGGCCAGCAATATGCCTTCACCTTGTTGTGGTCCGAAGGCTTGAGCTTGAGCCAAGGTTTGAGCAAAATTTGAGCGTGCCCGAGCCGGACTCGGACGAAACGACGCGAGTATCGCCGATAAATTCTGAACGCGAGGTCTCTACCTTGGTCTCTACTAGGTTGTACGCGCTGCACCATTCAACCTCGATGTATCACAAAGTCCCCGAGCCAGATTAACGGGCCCATCGAATCTGAGCCCCTAATTGTCTAAGCCCCTAAGGCCAGCTCCGAGTCCGAGCAGACGACCATCATGTCAACAATCGGCGGTGCCGCCGCACCTGCCAGTGCCATTCCGGAGTCTTCACTTGCCTCTATCATTTCCAATCCAGAATGCATAGGTAAATGGTGGAAGTTCCAAGATAGCTTACCATTGGCGCAGTTACACACCAAATTTTGGGGAAAGGATTTGGCCAAGGAGGAGGAAGCATGGCGCGCTGGGTAACAGCAACAGATGGATTCTGACCGCGGCGACGATGAGAGCGAAGATGATGACGAGATCACGTCCGGTTGTTATGTCCTCGACATCGACAACAACGGCATATCGCCTAAGAGAGTCTGGATCCGCGTGAGTGCGTTTACCACTGGGTGAAATTCAAACACTCTCTTACCCGACCTTTAATAGGCTGAATACATACGAATTTACGACTTCCTCGTGGACTACTATAACAACAAAGCGAGGCATCAGCGCCGAGGAGTGGTGCCTGCTGCTGTGATCACCGGACAATTTGGGATAGGTGACCATTACAGCTACCGGCGTACCTAGATCGCTGCCACTAACTAACGTTTCAAACAGGGAAGTCTACCTGGACATACTACGCTCTCTGTAGGTGTCTCGCAGAAAAGCGACCGGTTCTCTGGTACTACTGGAGCGGGGGTCGACCAGTCATATTCGCCGAAGAGGGCGTCTATTGCATGGATGCACCGTTTGCAGAGGCCGAGTACAAGATCGTCACTTGGTCTTTGTTCGATGCAGACCCCTATCAGAGGGGCGTTCCAGAGGATATCGCTCGAAAGAACGCGCAGCTCTTCTGCATATACGTTTCGGATCTTCCCAAGGAAGAGTGGTCGTGGGTGCAAAAGACCGTTCCCGTGAAGGTCATTGTGATGAATCCATGGACTCGAAGCGAGATCCATCGAGTGTAGGTTCTCCCGTACCGCGTACAACACCTTGCTCATGCTTGTTTCTTAGCGCACAACTGTTCCGGAAAATTCCAAGCTCCAACATCATCGACGAATTATACGACCAAGTCAATTTTGGCCTAACTCCTCGCCTCTGCCGGGAGATATCGTACGATCCTCAGAGGCTGAAAAAATATAGGGAAACAATTAGTAGGAGCGAGATGTGGGTGTCCTTGGAGAACGTCCGGAGAGTAATAGAAGAGCTCGAAGAAGATTTGAATTTGGACAAAGACCTGGAGAGCATCTTCGAAAATTTGCTCGTGATCTGGCGTTCCGATACACGCAATGTCGAATCCAAGGTTTATGCGGCGCCCATCACGGAACACATGCGAATAAGACTTGCGAACGCGATGGAAATCGATGGCTAGTATCGAACTTTTGTTCGAATACCTTCGATGACTTGATCATTCAAACGGCCACATGAGATACGGAGGCGATGAAAAGTCCAGTGCTATGATCTGTGCACCACATTGTACACCATTTGGGCCCCTCCCTACTCCAAATACTTCCACTCCTATAGTACACCGCGCATACACATGCTACCATATGCTCACGCATACTGCTTCACATCCTCCGACGTAGGCCCCACCGGTTCGTCCGACGCAGCAAGATTGCACTGATGGAACGCGCGCACCTGATCCGGTTTAAATGCGCCAACGACTGTGTGAAGCACGCCACGATTATGGAACAGGACGAGGTCCTTTTCCTTCCAGTCATGCGGGTACACCAACTGAGATGGCCCACGTCAACGTCGAGAAGGAAAGGGGGAAAAACGAAGTAAATACGCACACTCGGCGCAATAGCAGGTCGCTGCATCTTGTACAGCAGATCACGCACTTCCTTGAGGTCCGTGATATGTGCACCATCGGGGTACAGTGCACCTTCACGCGATGCACCCTCCGGGAGTGGGTCAATGAGCAGCTCTTGCGCGGCACACGGATGCACCTGGAAATGGAGCGCGCCGGTCACCGGGTTCTTCCACGTCTACGAACTCATAACATCAGGAAGAGCTGGTAAAAGAAGAGAGAGAGAGAGATCGTACGACGGGGAACACCTTGATCTTATCTTCCGTCCACGGAGGTAGCTCTCCCAAAGGGAGCTCCTTCCCCTCGCTCTCGATCGCGAGTCCCGTGCTGTGCGCAGCAGCAGGGACATCCACACGTACGGATGGGGCGCATAGCGCACTCTAGCGCGCACAGCGACGCTCTGCAGCTCGCGCGGGAGTATATCGAACATCGTCTTTCCCGAGACGAACGCGGTCGTGCCGAGCGGGACGGGCAGCGTATCGCCCGTCCCGTCATCGTAGCGACACGTCTGCCCTGTGCCCTCCGGCACGGTGATCGCGTACAGGGTGGTCACCCTGGGCGGGGAGAGGTCGTAGAGCGCGGCGTCAATGTGCCAGCGATAGAAGCGCGTGATGCCCGCTGCCTCGTCGGCGGCCGAGACTGGAGTCTTGTGGAAGGTCGTGTGGGAAGGGTGCTTGAGCGCCGCTGTCTCGAGGCCCTCGTGATTGTGGACGGTGCCGTTGCCAATCAGCTGCACCTGCGGCACGCGCGGGATCGTCTTGAGGTCTGGATGGAGGATGGACTTTTTGGTCGATTGCGTCTTGTTGTTGCCATGGCCGTATGACTCGGCCTTGGGGTCAAATGCCTGTGGGGACAGGGATCGATTGGACGTAAGCGCTTATCTGATATCAGGCAGGTGATGGGAGGGGGGGCCCATGTGGGCGGACGTGTGAGAGGATGATACCTTTGTCAAATCATATTGCTGCTCTGGAGAAAGATTTGCGTTTCGGAAGAGGAGGGCGCCGTGCTGGAAGGGGATAAGATCAGAGAATATTCCGCCGTGGCGTTGAGTGGCATGAAAACGTGTTTTTGGGGTACCTTGTAGAGCAGCTGTTGAATTTCATCAAATTCCAATGGCTTGAGATTTCCAGGATCGATCCCGATGACCTGTCTGCCAAAGTTGGAGAATTTGGAAGGATCGGCAGAAGGAGGGAGAGCGAGAGGCACAGTCTCGATGGTCATCACCACACAGTCGATCCCCGTCCCTGGCCTGACCGCCTCACCTACCACAGCACGTGCACCTAACTTTCTCACGGTCCACATACACTCAACATTGTGCGCAAAACCATGCTTTGATCACCCAGTCTGTGCATAAGCCCAATCTTAGGTGGAAAATTCTCTCATGAGAACGTGATGAGGTTTTCCGCAACACATGGCCTGTCCTCCTTTTGTAAAGCGTTTGAGTACATGGGGAAGCGTGGGGTCATCGAATGGATGTGAGACTGCAATTCCCTCGCCGATCTCTTTCCCGTTGCGCATCCAGCATTAGCTCCAGTGACTTGAGCCCGCATGCGTCGACAATGTTTCACACTCTCAGCGTTCATCGCACGAGATAGTAAGGAGCGTTGGCAAGTTCTGACCATTGTGAAGGATAGACAAGAAAACGTAAATATAGTTCTGACCGGAGACCACCGGAGGCTGGAGGTCGTAGGTCGAAAAAAAGTCAAAACGAAAGGAAAACTGTATACTGGAGCATGGATGGACGTGAAGCAAAACGTGGTAAAATGGAGCGTTGAGAGGATGATGGGCTCAGTTGTCGTGAGTGAAGGCTTGACCATTATGTACGCGCATGTGCTGCCCGAGGTTGTCGTGCCGACTGAAATCCTTCCCACATCCCTCGACAGGACACTTGTGCGCTGCAACAGAGTCAGAATCGCTACAACAAACCGAAACGGAACAAGGTACTCACGCTTCTCGTTGGTGTGGATCGATCGCACATGCCGCTTCAAATGTTCGCCGCGGGCAAAGCACTTGTAGCATCCATCAACCGTGCACCTATACATCCTCATATTCTTCTGCACGCCACCCTGTACAATGAACACGGGCGCAGTAGGCACCCGGCGCGCGCGGGACTTTTTGGTGAGGTTCGGAACGGGCACAGGCGCACTCAGACGACAAGGTCTCGGGGCACGCACGCTGCCGCTGCTCATGCTCACGCTGCTGGTGCGTCGTGAGCGAGTCCGCGAGCGCGACATCGTCTGGTTCGGTATAAAGTAGCCATCGCCGTTCCCATCCGCGCCATCCGAGGGATCGGCAACCTCACTCTCGCCCGAGTCGCTCCAAAGATCTTCATCCGACTCACTTGTCAAGCCCGTCGGGCTCGACGATCCTAGAACACGAGTGGATGGCTCTGGAGCACCGTAAGTGGGAAGGGAAGGCGACATGATTTCAGATGGTTAGACAAATTTGAGTTCTTCAGAGGGAAAAGTGTGTGGTGGCGACGAGGAGATGGAGAGTGCAAGATGAGGTCGTCGTCCACTTTTTTGGTCGATCGGGTCTTATAATCGCCATGGCCCTAGGACTCGGGCGTAGGGCCAAGTGTTCGCGGAAACAGGATCGATTGAGCGTAAGCGCTATATCGGGCGTCGGATGATGAGAGGTGCCCCGCGAACGTGTAAGGATATTTGTCAACTCATGTTGCTGCCCTAGAGAGAGATTTACGTTTCGGAAGAGGAGGGTGTCGCCTGGTAAAGGATAAGATCAGAGAACATTCCGCCGTAGCATGGAGTGGCAAAAAAAGCACGTACCTTGTAGAGGAGCTCTTGACTTCAGCAATGTTGGAAGGTATGATGTTTCGGGACAGGATCTAGGCCAATGACTTGTCGCAAAAGACAGAGAATCTAGAGGGTTCGACGGAGGGGAGAGGGAGGCACCATTTGGATAGGTATAACCGCAATCGATCTGTCATGCCTTAGCCTGAGAATTGAAGCATCCTCCAACGGTGCACCCAAACGCTTATTCACGCCTGCCAACACCCTGAACAAATATATGAGCCGGGTAGGCACCCTACGCCCTGGGGACTTTTTAGTGAGATTTAGCACGGGCACAGGCACACTCGGGGCACGTACATTGCCGTTGCCGTTGCTCCTGGTGCGTCATGAGGGAGTTCGGGAGTGAGACGTCGTCCGGTTCGGCATAAAGTCGCCATCCGAGGATTGACAGCCTCACTCTGGCCCGACGCGCTTCCCAAATCTTCATCCGGAAGTTGACATGACTGGACAAATGGGGAGGCTGACTGTTGCAGAGCGTGTTGTGGCGGCGGCGGCGGGGTCTCGGATAGTGCAAGTCGAGGGTCATTGTTTTGGTCGATTGGGTCTTATAGTCGCCGTGGCCATATGACTCGGCCGCGGGGTGACGCCGGGGTCAAAGGCCAATGGTGACAGTATTGATTGGGCGTAAGAGTTTATCTGGCATTGGGTGATGGGAACGGCCCATGAGGACGTGTCAATACATGTCGCAACTCCGGAGAAAGATTTGCATTCCGGAAGAGGATGATGGGCGTCGCACTGGAAGAGGATAAGATCAGAGAACATTCCTTGGTAAAGGGCCATCCATGGGCCGGGCGTGGAGTGGACAAAAAACCCAGAAAAAAAGAAAAAAAAAAGAAACACGTTTGTGCAGTACCTCGTGGAGCCAAATTTCAGCAAAGCCAGAAGGTTTGAGATCGAGGACCAATGCCTTTTCTGCCAAAGTTGGAAAATCTGGAAAGATCAGGGGAAGGTGGAGTGGTGGTGGTAAGTTAGAGCCATCGATCCCTGAGCCTGAGAGTGCACGCGCACGTGCAAGCACCCTAACCTTCTCACGCCAACGCGACGCGTTCCTCCCTCAAACGCGTTCCAGCCTTCCTTCCCCACTAAACACGCAACACGCCCCCGCCCATGTACACCTCAAGCGCAACCACCAAAGCCAAGCGGCGCTCGCACGCAGCAGCAGCCGCAGCAGCCGCCGCGGCCGTACACGCGCGGCCAGAGCTGTCCGACGAGCAGAAGCAAGAGATCAAGGAGGCGTTGAGCTGTTCGACACGGACAAGGACGGCGCGGTGGACTACCACGAGCTCAAAGTGCCATGCGCGCACTAGGGTTCGACTTGAAGAAGGCGGAGGTGCTCAAGACGCTCCGGGATCACGACAAGACGGGCCACGGCCTGCTCGAGTACGACGATTTCGTCAAGATCAGTTGCGTGTCGTCGTAACTTTTACTTTACCCGTCTCCCTCCCCTGAGCTGAGAAGGGCTGATATTGGCTTGCCTAGTGACGGAAAGGATTTTGGCGCGTGATCCTATGGAGGAGATTCGGCGCGCGTTCCAGCTGTTCGATGATGATAACACGGGCAAGATATCCATACGCAACCTCCGGCGCGTTGCCAAAGAGATTGGGGACCGGCTCGAGGACGATGAGTTGTACGTCTTTTTTTACGCCCTCTTTTGTTGTGTGCCGGTCTGACGCGCCGGTCAGACAAGCGATGATAGACGAGTTTGACCTGGACCAGGACGGCGAGATCAATGAGCAAGAATTTTTTGCTATCATGACGGACGATGCATAGCTGTTTCCTCTCACCTCTACTCTCTCTTTCTCCTGTCATACCAGAGTGTATCTACGTACAACATGCCCGGCGTTGAATCTTGCTTTGTCCATTTTCTTATCGCTTTCTTACGTTCAGAATGTACAAAATTCGATAATGTGCAGGCACAGAGACAAGTGTGGGGGACATCATCATATGATAACATAGCAAAATCGTATAAATGATGACTGACACGAGCAGTGGTGCCAGCATAGCCCCATATAAAGTAAGACTACAAGGCGAGATAGAATAGGGAATACACATGGATGGATACAGACAGACAGCACGGAGATGGCAGGTGCTGGAAACTGGAAACAAGTGGTAGAAGTACATGTATGAGGGGGGAGAAGACAGCAAATCATCACAAAACCAGAGACAGGTGGGGAGGGGAGAGAAGATTGGCGTGACGGCAACATCGTAAAGCAGGCATAGTCGTAACAAGCAAATGTGTACTACAACAAAAGAAACTGTCCGTACCCCATTATGGAGGTTGCAATGTCCCGGCGATACTTGAGCCCAAGTAGAGTAACAAGGGAAAGAAACGAAACAAGATGAAGGAAGAGGCAAGGTGATAAAAAAATCAAAAATTGAGAAAAACTGCATTTGAGGATGGATGTGGATGTGAAGAAAAGAAAGGAGGGCGAGTTTTGGTCGAGAGCACGATGAGCTCACGCGTCGAGCATGTGGGCTAGGCCTTGACCCTTGTGTACGCGCATGTGCTGCCCGAGGTTGTCGTGCCGACTGAAATCCTTCCCGCATCCCTCGACAGGACACTTGTGCGCTGCAACAGAGTCAGAATCGCTACCACAAACCAACGAACAAGGTACTCACGCTTCTCGTTGGTGTGGATCGATCGCACATGCCGCTTCAAATGTTCGCCGCGGGCAAAGCACTTGTAGCATCCATCAACCGTGCACCTATACATCCTCATATTCTTCTGCACGCCACCCTGCACGATGATCACTGGTGCCGTAGGCACCCGACGCCCGCGGACTTCTTGGTGAGGTTCGGAACGGGCACAGGCGCACTCAGACGACAAGGTCTCGGGGCGCGCACACTGCCGCTGCCACTGCTCACGCTCACGCTGCTGGTGCGTCGTGAGCGAGTCCGCGAGCGCGACATGGTCCGGCTCGGCATAAAGTCGGTATCATCGTCGCCATCAGGCCATCCGAGGGCTCGGCAGCCTCGCTCTCGCCAGACTCGCTTCCTAGCTCTTCATCCGACTCGCCGTCATTGACAAACCCGGTGGGCTCGACGATCCCGGAACACGGGGGAAGGGTACGAATGCGGAGGGAAGGCGACATGACCTCGGATGGCTGGACAAATGCGGTCCTGCGGACTGCGACAGGGCGTGTGGTGAAGGAGAGGAAGTTGGATAGTGCAAGTCGAGATCGCCCTCCATGTCCATTTCATTCTCGGCAAAGTACACCACCTGCTGTGGAGCGCTCGTAAGCATCTCCGAAGGCTGCGCATGCGGCTGCGGCTGAGAAGCAAACAGCTGAGAATCGACGGCGGGATTGGTGTTGGAGTCGTTGTAAAAGGCGTAACTGCCATGGTCGGCAAAGAAGACTGGTTGGGGTGCGGGCGGCGACTCGACCTTGAAATCGGACTTGGACTCTGACCACGGTAGCTGACCGGGGTTGAGGAAGGCACTCTGAGAGAGCTCGAGGTCAGCGAAGCTCATAGTGGAGCCCGTGGCAAGCTGAGATCGAAGGGGTACTCGTGCTGGATGTCAGCCGACATGGAAGGGGTGTTCTGATACGAGTTCTCGCCTGGGCTGTAGACGAGAGGATAGGTAGAGGGGAGGGGGGAAGAGTGACGGCCAAAAGAGGCGTTGGCAGTAGCAGCAGTCATTGCGGAACGTTGATGATGGGGGTAGAAGGGAGGATGAGAGGGGGAGTGTGGGGGAGGTGGTGGTTCGAAGAAGGGAATTGGGGCGGACGGTTGGGCCTATAAGAGCGATGATGGAGATCCATAGTGGAGGGAATGAAACGGAAGATTGGGACAGATTTGGGTTGAGAGGAGGGGACGGATATACGATGCAGGCCGAACGTTGGCGACGAAAGGCAGGGACTGGCCTTGGCTGATGGGTCAGAACGGTGGTCATCCTTGTAGGGCCTAGAGCTGAGTGTGAAAGGCAGACGCGACGGGAGCGGGTGCGATCGTGACTAGTCGGGAAATGGACGACTCGAGCGTAGGGGTCGTGACAGATTCGGGATTTGGCTCTTCCGACAGAATTTTGGGGGTTCGTAACCTTGTGGTGTGGGGCGTGAGGCGCGTGAGGCGTGGCACCGACGACGACGACGAGGATGATGACGATGGATTTCACGCGCTTTCGTCGGGGCGGAGGTCGTGAACGGCGAACAAAAGAGAAAAAAGGGATCTGGAGTCGATCGAGGCGAGCAGAGACTTAAAAAGGGACAAAACCCCAAGGAAGAAAAGAAAAAGAGAAAAGAGAGAGCTCTACAGGTTCTGTTCACGGATTTGTGAGCGAGTTGCACAGCCCAACGCCGGATCCCTCCGTCTTTTTATTCGACCGTCCCTCGTATTCCCCCGCCACCAGACCGGTACCATGTTTCCTGATATGAGGCACCCCTTCGCTGGCAGCCTCGAGGCTCGAATGACGAGCACATGAGGCTACCAAACGTTTCCAAGTTCCGACTCTGCGCGCTAGGCCATATGCGTGCCGTCCCATCGGGTCCTCTGAATCTGGCCATCCTTAAGCTCCTTTCAGCTCCTTCCTTTTATCTTCGATCCATCGCGCTAATCCCCTTCCGGCGAAGCACTCCTCCCTCACCTCACCGCCCTCTCGATCTCAAATCGATCTCTCCATCCAGTCCACCACCACAACATCCACGCGTGCGCTATGCCTTTCCACCAGGAAGGTCCTTCACCCCGTGCTTCTGTCACCTGTCAGCCCTACCCCGCGCCCCGCGTCTGCGATAGAAGCCAGAAGCCAACGGGGTGAAATGGCCACTGCCGCCCACGCGCCGAAGATAGTGTGAAGAAGAACTCTACCCGGATCAGTCCATCTCATGCACCAAGGATGACCCGTATCGATCCTACCTCTAGCTCTATTTTAGCTGCCGCGAAAATGTACCTCCGTGTACCTTTGCTATGCCAATGTGCAACACAGTTCCCTCGATGAGAAGTTGACAATGCCTTTGAACGGCGTGCATTGACCTTGGCTAGTGAGAAAAATGTGTCCCAACCCTAGGAAGGGGGATCATGAAATGCCATTCCCGGGGGTAATTGACTTATCTCTATCTGTCTATCAGGGCTTCTGCAGAAGGATCTCGAAGAAGAAGGGGAAAAAACAGACAGACAGAGCAAAAAGCGGCGGTGGTGGCTTGCTCAGGCAATCGAAAGATCAGAAGCACTTACGAACAGGCACCGTCGTCCATCTGCTCGGAATATGCTGGCCTGTCTTGGTTTCCCACAAGTACGTGTGCAGTAACGGTTTACGCGCCCGTCGGATACAACGAGGCTTTTGGCCCGTTTGGTCCGACTGGGCCATCCGCTCGGGTAACAGGGCCTTACAACTGTGTGAGAAAACATACACAGATACAGATAGATTCGTGCCCGCTTTTACTGATCTCACATGAAATTCTCTGGCGAAATCAAATCGATCTCAGCGCCACACAAGTTTGCAGCCTGACTCTGACCCGTAAACGTGAGTCACGGGGCTTTAATTACTCATCCCGATCTCACGCCAACACACTCATACACACACCCATACACATGCAGACAGACAGCCAACCAACCAACCACCTCCCTGGAACACCGAGTACAACGACATGAATCTTCTTTCCATTCTCCGCCATTTACATTGCCCATATGCTTTTGTGAATGCGGTTGCTAACCCTGTGCTTTGCATTTCCCCGTCCCATTCGCATCCGGCGAAAGTAGCGGCAAATCGAGAATGCTGAATAAGCGCCCCCAAATGGATCACATGGGTTTCCGAGTCGAAGGGAAAAATGTGCGCTTCTCCCGGAATGGGGTGTTGTCCGGGAGCAACCCCGAAAGCCTGGTGGCGTGCCGAGGAACTAACTAACTCCGAATTACTTACCAAATTACCCCACAATTTCTCATTTCATTCCGTCCTTTTCCTTCTGGAAACCACCCTCGCTTGGCCTTTCCGCTCATCGCTCCAACTACTCTCTTCATTTCATGTGCAAGTTGTGACCAGCGTTGTACATTTCCTATATGTGATCTGGTTGCCGTTTCGCCAAGATCAACAAGGGGGCGATGGGGGTAAAGAAATAAGGGCACATACGAGATAATGCATTATGAATAAGTGTCATTCGGCATGTACATCGGTGACCTTGGTACCCCGTGAGCACAGCCACCAGTCGCCGTTACATGGGGAAAGAGTTCCTGTATGAACTCGGGACGAGACGACAGCAAGTCATGTGGACCAAAAACCCGGCCCTGCTTGCTGTAAAGCGTAGTAGAACGCCGGAGTACCACTGGGCGCTGTCGCGCCTTTACCGTACCACAACCCCAGAAAAAAAAATCAAAAAGAAAATCGTATTGCTACCTCCGAACTCCAGTGTTCCCCGTCAAAAACACTTTTCTCCGCATGTATGCAGCGCGCTCTTTTTTTTGTGTTTTGTTTGGTATGTCTCCATTCTACACCACATGGGCGGACGGAACACGCTTCACTCCTCCACGACACAGCGGGGCGGTGGATGCGTGGTGGCCCAGGGGCCGAGGGGGAGGCTCCCCGATATGTCAAGTGGGAGCCAGGAAGGGCAGACAAAATGGAACCAAAAAAACCGCCAAAAAGTCGGAGAAGAAGAACGTGCGTGCGAGCACATCGGTATCGGCACGCGGTTTGCCTTTTTTTTTTTTTGTTATGTTTTTCCGCCCATCACCGCCACTGCCGCTTGGGACTGCGTGGAGTGGGTGTGCAGAGATGCCTTTACGGTCGGTCAGCGCTGAGCTGCTCCAACGTGAACGTTCCTTTTACCATCCAGCCGGGTTTGCGGCGAAGCGCTCCAACCACCCTCCACCTCTTTCTCCTTCTCCTCCTCGGAGCGCGCGGTAAAGATCTCATACACTTACGCTACAGCAACCCCCAGCGGCATACTCCCGCACTAATTCGATCGTTTGTGTCTCTTCCATAATCTCTGACTGGGCTCGATTACACAAAAAAGAAAGGATAGAAAGAAAGGAAGAAAGGCGAAGGGTCTGGAAAAAGACGCGGATCCGATCACGGGGTGGGGTCAGGTTCAAGATCTGTTTTACAAACTAACGCGACAACGAGGCCAGCAGGTTTATGCCCCTGGAGTTTTTACTGTATAAAACATAATAGACGCGCGAGCGAAATTCGCGCTTAGGCGAGAGCCAGACTGGGGGCCGGCACTTGGGCTTTCTTGGATCCCGATCGTGGAGATCGTTGGAGCTAGGCACACGCACGCCGTCTAGGTGTGTTCTAGGCCTACTAATTAGTACTGGACATATATCCCACCTAGGAAGGAACCCCTCGTACTCACAGAGCACGACCCTTCGCGGGGTGTGCCTGTTGCTGTACTGTACAGTATATCACGCGACACTTGGGGAAAGAGACAGAGATTCCAGATCCGTACGTATACTCGAGACTCGAGGAGGGATAGACGTAAAAGCTGTCAAGCGAGAGAAGGCGTAAAACCTCACGTGGGGTGGGGAAGCTTGTCCGAGTCGCGTTCGGAAGTTCGGTGGGGTTCGGGTAGTGGTGGGTGGTGGACGGGCGTTTATTTAGTTAATTTGGCTGGTTGGTTGATGGATTGGACAACGCCGTGCGGTGGCTCTCTGTCTAAAACTCACCAACATGGAAAGCGTTCGTGTGTTACTGTAACTGTGACGGTGCCGCAACTGTGGTATGCAACCTGATTGGTATGTGCGGGCGCGCGGCGCCGTTGGTGGCAGGCGATGCGCGGGGAGGGTGTGTGCGAGGGGAGGCAGCAACACACAGTATACTTTCAGATACGAGACAGGAGCAGGAGAGCCAAAAATGCAAGGAGTGTGCACTAGTGCACGATAAAGATACCGATACCGACGAGCTCCGCGGACTACATCCAAATCTGTCCAGGAAGTTGGCACCCATCACGTGCCAATCAGGAGTTTCCGTTCACGTTCCCACCCGAGTCTTTGGCGTTGCGATACTGTGGGTACTGTACTGCATACGATGGCCAAGTGGCCAACTAACTACAGCAACTTAACTACACCGCCGCATACCCAACTGTACCAATCCAGCAGCGCCACTCAAAGTCGTACCCCACTCGGCTAGAGTGGTGGTGGTGGTGGCACTGGTGGCGTTCAAATTGCTGATGGAGGGATGGAGTGCACGGAAGGATCTGAGCGCTGTAAAAGGCCGCAAACCGCACGACGAACTTACACCCTTCACCGCCTGCCTGCCTGCCAAGGAGGGACCCCGCACACGCTCTTCAAGAACCAAAGATATGCCAGCGCCAGCGCCAGCAAAAACTTAATCACGGAGTTCCGGGCAAGCGGAAAGCCAGTTGTCAATGAAGCGTAGGCGATCCGATGCCCCTCCTCCCCACCTTCCCTTTCTGGGGTTGCTGTTTGCAGCAAGCGCTGGCTGATTGACGCCCTGTGAAGGGGAGAGGGGACAATCAGATATTACAGGACATGTGTTCTAGTCAGTACAGTACATACATTAGTATTGAATCTGTGGGGTTCTTGGCAGAGCGGGGATTGCGAATGGCAGGCGAGGTCACGGTGATAGGCGTATCATACAGTACCACAGTAACGGGGATTGCTTCATGGTAAATGCGGAGACAGAAGAGAGGTTGTGTGACTGACGACGGAGCCGGAGGACGTGAATTGCTCTGTTATCACACTGTGGCCAAGGCAGAGAGGGATGATGGGCCGATCTAGTGATTTGATTGATCGTCTGGGGAGCACAGTGTGCGCGCAGTGAGAGAGAAAAGGTAGCGAGTGGACGAGTGAGTGAAGTGACATGGTTGCACCGCCTCTACTAGCCTCGCATCGATCGACGTTCCGGGCAATCGAATGGCCCGAACGAGAAAGGCGGCATAACTTGTTTGTTGTTTTTCATATAGACGATCGAAGCGGCATGCCGTAACCTGCACCGTGCGGCACTCCACAATCCACACGTTCACGTTTACAGTACACGACGTTTTTTTTACCCAACCAGTGGACGCCGGACCCTTTCACAGCGAAAAGAGCTCAAAGCACATCATTTTTGGTTTTGGTCGAGTCACCTTTTTCGTTAAAACGTTGGATGCTGATTTGGGGTGGGGGATGGGGTTTTTACGCGCGACGTTAAGTTAGTACTGTTACACAACGAGCCCAGGCAAGCCAAGGCGTTCTAGAGCAAGTGCGAAACGAACGAGAATATTCATTTTCACCACAGACCAGAAGCCCCCAAGAGAGAGAAGGGGGACCTCGGTACTTTTAGTCAACTTGATTGAAGGTGCAGAGTGATAATCGTGACGGGACAAAACAGAGTGCACTAGCGTAGCGTTATTACTCTAGTGTG
>WTXL01000195.1:0-39651 GCA_022376525.1 Russula vinacea | reverse complement strand
CCACATTTTTCCGTGAGACGGGCAGTTTTGAAGGCTCCCTGCGCCACCTCACCAAGTCGCGTGAATACTGCTCGTCGACGCAAGATTTGCTTGAAATGTGCCTCTCCGTGTTGGAGGTGACCAATTTATTTTTTACTGTGACAATTAACTCACGATCGCGTTGACAGCTTCTCCTAGAACAACGCAACTTTTCACACATACCGACGTACGTCTTCAAGGCAGAGTCTGCTCTAGACAGCATCGGTACATCCGGGCACTCGTCCTCGAGTTTGGGTTTTGGGTCAAGCGCGAGTGGGGGTGGCGCGAAAAAGATTGATCTGCACCAATCAGTCGAAGCGAAACTTGCACTTTGCACTGCGCTTTCGCATCTGGCGAACGGGAATTATGCCAAGGCGACGCACGATTTCCTCCAGCCGATGAACGCGGCGGCACTTGCGCCTTGGAACGGTACCATCATCTCCGTGGGGGATATCGCGGTGTACGCGACGCTTTGCGCGCTTGCAACTCTGGGGCGCTCTGAGCTCAAGGCAAGGGTAGTCGAAAGCGAGGGGTTGGCGGGTGAGGGCGAGGGCATGAAAGAACTTTTGGACGCTTGGATGGCAAGCAATTTCCGCGCCGTACTCGGGCTTCTCGAAAAATCTTCTGTGAGTGCACAATTTGGGGGAAGGAGCGGTGCCCTCGTCAACGTCCCTTTTTCATTCCCGCCTGACCATAATGCTTTGGGACAGGCTCGTTATTTGCTCGATCCCTTACTCGGCCCACACGTCGCGAATCTCACGGCGCTCATCCGCTCCCGCGCCGTCGTGCTCTATTTCCAGCCGTTCGCGACGATCCGGCTTGAGCGTATGAGCACTGCATTCGGGTGGACGGTGGAAGATACGGAGAGAGAGGTCGTCGCGCTCATCCAGCGGGGTGAAATCCTCGGTCGCGTCGACAGTCAGAACAAAATTTTACGGGCGCGCTCTACGAACCACCGCGCGCAGCTGTATGCGCATGCGCTCAAAGCCGGGGCCGAAATGCAGAGCGCTACAAACAAGTTGTTACTACGCCTTCAGCTGTACGTGTTTTCACTTGCTTTGATCGTCCCTTGACACCCTGCTGACTTTTGTCTCTATTTCCCCCTTTTTGTAGTCAACAAGCTAACTTGGTTGTTCGCAAGGCACAGCCACCGCCTGCACCGACAACGGGGGCGGGGGCGGGGGCCTCTGAGTCTGCTGAGCTGTTGTAGCGTGTACTTGCACCATTTCCACGCAGTTTCTTTCACGCATTCCTGTTACGAACCGCTACAAAGTTGAGGTACATTCGACTTGCTCATGTATTTGTTAAGCATGTCGTATACACAATCCGCCCATGCCATGAATGTACATTTTCGATGAGACCGTTGACTACCGTTCGGAGCCAGGCAACGGGTGGACATCAGCATGAGGCGCTTTGGGGAGGAGGGATTTGGATGAGGACTGCAAACAAAATTGGTATAACTGAAGGCCTAATGTGAATTGCCGATAAGACTAAGAGGTAGTAAGAACTCGAGACACGCCAGAATCTACGTGCGTAGCCAAGCAGTCTTTGCGATCTTTTTCAGCCTCTTCTGTTCTTTGAACCGCTCCTACAAAAAGGTACGATAAGTGTTCCGGTAGCGCAAGGAGAACGCTGCCTACCAAGTCCTTCTTGGTCGGTCGTTTCCGTTTCTTGCCATTCGCCGCATCTTCGTCTTCCCGGTTCTTTCTCTGCGCAACTTCCTGCTCCCACTGCTCCATATTAAAATACACGGAGCTCATGCGCTTCATGCGCTCATACTCTGACAAGTGAGTCGGGTCCCGTCCATCGGGACGGGTAAATGTGCCCGAGTGGGCGTTGAATCTCGCGGAGAAGTTGTACCCGCCGCTGCTGCCTGGCGCGGATGGACCGCCCGCGAGAGACGGGTCGAGGTAGGCGAGGGATGGGTCGATGCCCTGCGCGGCGGCGGCCTCCTGCAAGGCGTAAATCTGCGCGACAGAGGCGGGTACAGGTGCCGCACCAGAGGAAGACCGAGAAGAAGAGGAGGAAGGGTCGTCTTCTTGCGCGTCTGGATTATCAGCGCCGGTGGATGGGGCAGACGCAGATGGGGTGGTGCTGGGGCGGCGGCTGCATCGTCTGCAGCGGCGGTCGGTGGTTGCAATGGATTCACCCACGTAGTTTCGTGGGTCGTTGAGTTGTAGAAGTAGTAAGCGTTGTGTGCGGGTGACCAGAGTGCCTGCCAACTTCCTGATGAGGGCGCGGATGTAGTTGCACTTGTGCTCGAAGAGGCGGGCGTGGGTTCCACGGCAGACTCAGTATTCGTCTCGGCCTCTGGGGGCGACGGACCTGATCGGGACGTATCAACTTGTTGTGCCTCGTCAAACTCCTCCTTTTCTGGTAAAGGGGAGGGATCTTTTGAGAGGACGGGGGAGACGGGGACGGGCTGGGAGAAGTGGACATGGATGCTGAAGGAGAGGCGCACTCGGGATGAGCCGGTGCTTAGTCAGGTCGAGTGAGATGTCGATGTCGACGAGGAAACGGTCTGATAACAGTCGAGCAACGAGCAAGATGGCTCTCCGCTCAGCTATGAAACATTCATCGCGTTCCTCGACACCGTCTCCCTCACCGTCTCCTCAATCTTCTCCTGCCCAATCATCGCCTATCCCACCCCTCCCACACCCATCCATTCTCACGCTCGCCTCTCCAGTCTCGAGTCCTGCTACCACCCTCAATTCTCCCCTCCCTGTTAGCTCTTCGCCTTCTACCACCATCCTTACACCCTCTTTAACACATTCTCCCACTGCTTCCACCATCGGTCCGAATGCAGCTCAAGGTTATACCCCAAAGGTGTCCTTTGATACTTTCGAGAACCCTGCCGCGTCTATGTTCTCCTTTACATTACAAGCCAAGTCCGATGGCTACGAGCGTAGCCCGAGCACCCGCGTGTTTCTGTGTGCATCCAGTCCAGATGATAGCGGTCGTCAGGCGCTAGACTGGACCATTGAGAGCCTAATCCAGGGTGGTGATGAACTTGTCGTCTTTCGTGGAATTGACCAAGATGATTTAGGTAGGGAAACCTTCCGATTTATGAGCGTGCTGTTTCTCACTTCAACTGCAGAGAAGGATCACGACATTGTTCGCGATGAGGCCAGAGATCTTTTGCTTCGAATCCAAGAGAAATGCGTGGACGTTGACTCTGATCGAAAGTTATCTATCATCGTCGAGTACATTGCAGGCAAAGTTACAACGACGATTGATCGTCTCATCGCCCTGTACCGCCCAGATTCCGTCATCGTTGGTTCGCGAGGGGCACGCAAGATGAAGCAGGCGTTTGGAGTCGCCTTTGGCTCGCAAAGCATGGGTGGTGTGGCAAAGTACTGCCTCAGACACTCCCCCGTGCCTGTCATCGTAGTGCGCCCAGAGAGCAAGGTTCGGAAGACGCTGGACAAACGTCGCGCAGATCCGAAGCGCGGCATACACTTTGATGAGTGAGCACTCCTCATCAAGTGAGCTTTTCGTCTAAAGCTGATGGGTCGGGGATCTTTAGTGGCAATAGGTTACAAACGCAACGGAGCAATGCATCTGGACCTGGATTCCCAATGACGTTGTCCCGTTGATGGGAGGGATTGTCGTGTAGTAGTGTATTTTTGTATTTTTGGGTGTCTATTACACGATCACATGACTTGATCTGAACCGTGTTTATGAAATCAGCGCGCGACTCTACAATTGACCGAATCGAACGACGACGATGGGCGACAACGAATTCGGCCGCTACGGTGTCCTGCGTTTCATGAGACGGCATGAAGAAACAGTCATAGCATCTTACCCCATAGATGACGATGAACTCACCTTTGGTTGCGACCCATCGTGTAGCGTTCGACTTTACTATCCTACCGTCAGTCCTCTCCATGCCAAAATCATTTTTCAGGAGCGGAAAGTTGGTCTATCATCCTTTTTTTTGCTTTTATATTGCTCACTCAAACATGCTTTCAGGCCTTTATCCAAGTCATAGGATTACACGGTATTGTTGTCGACAAGTGTCAAGTATTCCCCGCATCAGCGACGTCCCATACGACCGTCCCCTTGACGAACAATTCTGAACTTGAAATAAACAAGAAGCGTTTTCGCTTCGAGTATCCGCCCAAAGCACTCCGTCCAGTCCTCGCTTTCACCCCACAGCCAAATACGTCAAAATCCGCACAGAAACGCGTGCTCAGGCTCTCCATGATCCAGAGCGCGCAGGTCTTCACGCCGCGCCCCGATCCTGATCCTCGCGTCAACCTACGCGTACTGCAGACGCCAATCCGGTTAAACAGTTCGCCATTGAAACACGCCCATCATACTCCCCGGCAGCCACATGCCGATCAGCAAGAGGGAGAGTACGGTACACCTATCCGTCTTGTCGAGGGAAACCGCCCGCAGGTCGTGGAGGAAGAGCAGGACCTCGTTATTCTTGAAGAAGTCGACGCCCCCAAGAATATACCTCAAGAAAATGCCCTTAGCATTCAAGACAGTGTGGAACCGTCTCGGTCCATCGATCCTATGCAAAGACCTATTCATGCACCCCCAATGGGTGGCCCTTATCCGGCTCCTGCGTTCCCACTCTCCCCCTCGCACCAGCAGCAACAGTTCCAGACGCCACGGAGAAGGCTTGGACGACCGTCACTGCACCGCGCGGTACTGATCCGCTCTGCGCAACGTGCGGTGATGCGCGTCGAGATGGAGAAGGAACAAGAGGAGGAAGAGCGCGAAGTAGAAGAACACGTTACACCGATCGAAGATCAGATGGAGGTAGACGACGAGGATCAGCGTGACCAGGATGCCAATGTCATCATCGAAGAATTTGATGAAGAGGCCCATGGGGATGGTGATGGCGAAGACCCAGTCTGGACCCTGAACCCACAACTCCAGGCTTTGGGTGGCTCGATGCTTTCAAGAGTGGCATCCAAGCTTTCCGCTCTCGTTCAACGTCTCCAGAGAAGAACCAGCGTGCGGAAGGGGACGACGTCGAGGTAACGGCTACATTGGCTACCAGCAAATTGTTGTCTGACCAGTTTTTCTTGCGGTGAAGGCGCGTCGCTCTGGTAATGAATATGACGATCACTACTCCCTCCATGATGATGGCGATCAGTTGGATCAAGATGGGGAGCTGCAAGATGCCGCAGATGAAGAGTACTTCGGTGATGTCCCGCCTGAACATGAAGCTGGACTTGAAAGCGAGTTTGGAGCCAGGGCTGTCTCCGTGTCTCGTCAATCCACTCCCCAACGTCCACAGAGGCCCTTTTCCTTCATGACTCCACAAGTCCCGAAAGCCAACGGAGGTCTCAGTCTTGCGGATCGTGTCAGGGGGCGCATATCAATGGGCAGTGTTGGCCGGGCGAACCCAGCCAGATCATGCAGGTCTCGGTCCCAGAACCAGGTCAGAGCACTCCGAGCGGTGGTCCGGAACTGGTGCAACGAAGTATCAGTGATTCAGAAAGACAGGTCAGCGCAGTTTCATAACTGCAATCGGTCCTGGCTCACAACGCTTCTCTCTGTGTTTTTACTCGCAGGCTATCAAGGAGCGAAGACGTTCTGCTCTAGCTCAACCTGACATGTTCTTCGGGGAACCATTCCTGGATCGCGACGCAACTCCTTTGGTTCTGGTACACCAGTGACGAAAGCAGCGCCCAGCCTTGCCTCTCCGTCCAAACCTTGGGGTCCAATCAAGGAGGATGAGGAGGAAACGGAGACCACTTCGCTGCTCGAAAAGATGAAGGAGGTAGTAGAGGGGATGCAGCGCAGGCGGAGCATGCAACCAGAGGCAATCACTGTATTCACGGATCGGAGGAAGGCGACAAGGACGCAGGACAGCAAGATGAGACGCTTGAAGATGAAGCAACCGCAGAGGAACAAGTTCCTCTCCAAACGGATCCTCGCAAGGCCTCACGGTCATTCCCCGCCACACCACACATGTCAGACCTCAAGCACGTCTTCTCTGAGAATCGTGCCGCGAATATGCCTCCGTCCTACGCTGGTGTGCGCCAGCTTTTCAGAGCGGAGCACGCCCCAAATCCCGAGACTCCTCGGCTGGATGGAGTGCGCGATATGTTCTTTCGTGCACGAGAACAGGAACCAAACACACCAATCTTGAGGGCGTCGACGAGATGCTCGCGACTCCGGCGGGATATTTTTCCCAAGAAACCACGCAGAGCAAAGAGGTTAAATTGGAAAGCATGGCAGAGGCACACGCGCCTTCTCCGAGAGTCAAGCGCCCCAGTGAGAAGTCTTTGGTTTCCGATCACCCAGCGAAGCCAAGTTCCCGAATCGCAGTTAAGACGCAAAGCGTGCGGTCTATGCGTGACAGCCGAGCAATCCCCACCGACGTAGCGCAGCTCGCGGATGACGAACTGATGCCAGATGCCCCACTGGATAAACCTTCGGAGCACAGTGGGAACGCACCAAAGGGTTCGATCGTAAGACGAACAAATCGGAGAGCTGAGACCGAAGTGAAGGAGGTGACCTATTCGGCTTTTTTTCATAACAGGGTCAAGTACTGACGCAGCGTCACCCCAGGACATGGCAGTGGCGCCCACCAAGTTGGTGAGCAAGGCGAGGAAAGTCATAACTCCAGAGGTCCCTGAGCAAGTTCCTACACAACCTGTTGTCCCTCTCCCCGGGCCTGCTCGACGTTCACGGACGGCTACAAAATCTACCGAGTCCACCACAACGGAGAGTGAGCCCGCTGAACCAAGCAAGCCAACGCGCAAGACGACGACGCGAGGTACAAAGGCCAGAGCCGCAGCCGCGGCCACCCTAGAACCCGACGAACCGGAAGCAGAGTCCGCGAAGGGCAACCTCCGTCGTGGGACGAGAAAGCGCAGCCAGTCGGTAGAAGTAGCGCCTGCGCCTGCTCCTGCCCCCGCCCCCACCACGACCAAACGGCGCGTTGGTGCCAAGTCCAAAAAGGTCACCAACGTAACGCAGGATACCCCCGAAGAGGACGGTCCAGGTCCGACCGTTGGCAACACTGCGCGGCGAGGGAAGACTAAAGTTGCTGCCGCGGAGACGGAGGACGAGAGCACAGGAACGGGCGCAGGAGCAGGTACTCTGCGTGTTGTCCGTGGAGGTAGGCGGACGCCCAATGGAACAAGTACTGGCGCGGCCTCAAACCGCACCGCCGCTGCTAGCAAAGGACGTCTGGTTGTCGGTGTAGGTGTGTCTTCGGGGAAGACCGCCGCGCGAGCAGTTGGGGAGAAGGAGAACACGCCGGAAAGTGTTCATGTGAAAGAAGAGGATGATGAGAAGGTGGCGTTGCCGTTGCAGTCAGCCGCGGTTAAGGGTGGTCGTGCGCGCAAGGCAACTGCGGCGGCAGTTCCGAAGGCGCAGAGCGAACCGGAGAAGGACGTGACAGCGCCCAAGACGCGAGCTCCGAGGAGGAGGGCCGCCAGCGGGAAGAAGTAGGAACACAATGGTGGGACAGAGAATGCCTTGGAGAATGCCCCGAATTTTCTTTCTTGGGGACTTGTATAATTATTTGTTTTGTGCTCATGCTACGCTACAGTACGTTGTTGTGCCAGGCCTTTGGCCGTTGATGTGTCTATATACCTGTCGGTGCTCGCGCATGTCCATAGTAGTCAGAGGCTGATTCTGATTCTGATTTGGATATGACACCGACTTTTCAGCGAGTAATCTGAGTTTAAAAGTGTGAAGCAGTGGGAGTGGAGTTCGACAGGCTTCGTGCAGACGATCTATCCATCCTATAAGACAAGAAACCTTTCCTTTTCACTGCTGGCAGAACATTCGACAACACTGACTAATATTTATAGAATAGTAACAATATCTGATGGAACCACCGTCGAATCAGAAAGCTAGGAAATGCGAACATCGGACTCATAGCATTCCTCGGTTCCTGCACGGTACTGCAATTACCTTTACCCGAACTTCTTCGTCCAATCTTCGTCCTCTTGGCACATAGTCGCTGTGCTGCTGCGCTCTACTGGCTTGGCTGTGCGCGCACGCGAAAAGATCGGAATACGAGGGTGGAGGCAATACGTAAGCTCCACAGCTCCACTCGAGAATCATATATAAGTGCCCCTCGCTCAGTGATGCGCCATTCATCTCAACTTCATTCATACCCCTCTTGTGTTGCATCATGTCGACGGCCAACATCCAGTACCCTCCTGCTGCGGCTGCGCATACATACCATGACGAGTCTGCGGAAACACCAGCTGTAACTAGTGTTCAACCTCGTGCCGGCGCCACAATGGCTGTAGGGTCTGAACACAACAGAACGCGAATGGGAAAGGCTGAACGGCTGCGTGGGGGTTGTGTCCCGTGTCCGGTATGCACCACGTCGGAGTTGTTTGTCCGTGCATGCCTCACCTGACTGATTGATCCGTTTAGGACGGAAGCGTGTGTTGGATCATCCCGATACCATGCTGCTGTTGCTGAGAAGATAAACGTTCTTGTGGCTTTTGTATCACCTAGTTAGTTATACAACGAACAATCTATTACTGTATACGCGCACTCCTGTCCACGTGACCGACGCGACTCTATTTGGACGGTGTTTGTCTCGATGTCGAGGAGTTATGAATACGATTATCTTTTTCGTTGAACAGAAACGTTCAACATCATCTCGGACACCTCCTACTCAAGAGAATACGGCATTCACGCTCCTTTATCGACCACACGTCTATCATGTCTATCTTCAGCCGTACCTCCCTCATCATCATCGCTATTGCCATTCCCGTTCTTGCCATCCGCGACCCTGGCTACTACTATTACCCTTCTTACTACCCGCCAAACAATCCCTACGATCAGGATCGTTCGCCAGACCGCAGTGATCACTCTGGGGGTGCAAAACTCAATCTGCTGAAGTTGAATCACCTTGCCGCCCCCCGGTTCAAACGAGGCCCACATACGCACCGCCTGACTACGCACCGCCCGTTTATCATCACGCTGCAGCCTACCCAACGCCCACATACTTTCCACCGACTGTCCCCACGATACCAATTCAACCTCCTGTTGTCGGCCCAGATCAGCCTCACAATCTACTGGCGGACACACCAGCTGACAATCTACCCGCTTACAGCCAGGCCTACGAGCCACCCGCGGACGACCAAGCTCATGAGCAACCTGCATACGAACAAGCTCATAGGCTTCCTGTGTACAACCATGCTTATAGACCACCTGTGGATACCGCACCGCTTGTAGAAAACCCGGTCTCCGATTTGCCAAATCCCCTCACGACCCCCACAGAGACTCCTTCCAACCCACCAGCTGAGGAAACGGCTGCCGATACCCTTGAGAACGGCCTCGCATTTGATGTACCAACCCCTTCCGAACAGGGCCACGGGAAGCCGTCCCCACTTCCGCATACTATGGACCGTCGCAACGCGCCACGGGTTTCCCGTCAAAAAATAGGCAAGGCGGTGAAGGGCACGATTCCAGGAGAAAGGCACGCGCGTCGCTTTCAGTTCTTAAAGAAGAGGCAACAGGCGGAACAACGTACTATTGTGCCAGTCACTGTGAACATGATAACTGGTGTCGGGCCCGCACCCAGTACTAGCAGTGCGCCGACAACGACTGTTACGAATTCGTTGCCACCCATCCAGCCACACATTGCTCCCGGTATAAAAGTTGACAATTCTCAAGCCGCACTGAGTCCCCACGGCAACCCAGAGGCAACCACACCGAGCGGAGGGGAGTTGACACCACCTGCGTCGTCCTACAAGGGAGGTCAGCAAAGTGCCAACCTCATTACTGGCGAGCCCAGGAACAAGGCCATTGTCATCGTTTCCGTACTCAGTATCATGCTTGGCTTGGTTGTGATCATCACCATCGTCAAGCTCACCGGCAACGCAATGCGCAAGCGTAAACATGCAGTAGGATTTGGACGGTATGACGAGCATCTTAGCAGCAAGGAAGGGCTGATCCCAGAGATGAGCGACCAAGCACATTTCGAGACCCACGATGTGATCATCACCCGCCCCGATGGTTCAGAGATATCACCGCTTTCTTCTGGCCGTAGTGATTCGCCATCCCCGCCACCGTTTCGCGGCCATGGCATCAGTCCACCGCCGCTACCAATGCCGGCATTCGCACCTCCTCCTGCGCCTGCAGGTCCATTATCCATGTCATTCATGAAACTTTTGTCCCCAACTGCCAATCTCGCACAGCAGAACCTCGCGGAAAGCAGGGCATCCACGACGTCGGAGACAATGTCAGTATCCACGACTTCAACCAACATGTCTGATGGGGAGCAACGGCCAGCTTCAGACGATGAGAATTTGGGAAGACAGGTGTCCCACCGTCGCATGCGCAGCGCACCGGGGTCAGTTGTATGGAGTGCGCGTAGCAGCAGCGCAACGGGGAAACTGACATCTGGATTGAGTGGCGAGGAGGGTTATTGGGAGTCTGTGAATATGTCCGGATCAGAGAGTGTGGGCCGCATGGGGTGCAGGTCGTCTCGCGGAAGAAGTGTTGCGATGAGTGTGATGTGGTAGTACTGTATTTATTTTTGTAAATTACACCTTGTATATGGCACCCAGAACGGAAGATTGATCTTGTCTGAACGAAAAGTCATTATTATTTGCGTAGGGCATACCTGATCGTCCGATACTAATACCGAAGAAGTCCCGCCTAGCCTGGCTGGCCAGTCAGAGTATTTCGACAGGGACTTCGACGCCATCGCTTTTCATGGGTGGCTCCAGCAGAGGCCCGCCTCGAGCTGTCGGGAGCTGTCCTGGATGACTCGTACGAAGACGCTCCGAGTCGACGTGGCACGAGAATATCAATTTGGGATCACCCCTTCGGTCGAATATGTTTGTCTCAGCGCAAGACTTTGAGTACACCTGAGTAATACACGCGTGCACGTGATGTTGGAAACTTGACGCGTGCCGACTCGCGCCTAGTTCTGTCTCTCGTCTCTGTGATTTGAGTGATGGCTTACTTCCCAAGGACACCCGCTCGTCACCGCTCTCGCTCAGATGTCGCAAAGACCCCACTTACTCCCTCTCACCTCCTATCTGCTCTCAATAATGTGTCTATTTCCTCTCCAACCAAAACTGGCAGTGGCAGATCCTCCAAATATTCCGTCGCCGACATCACCAATCCCTTCATCTCCAAGTCACGTCCTGTTTCTCCTGTGAAGCGCACAACCTCAGGGACTATACAGGTCTCAGAATCCCTTCAACGGCAGGCCAGTTCGGGAGTCATCCGAAAAGGCGGCATCGAATCAAAGCTAAATGTCGTATCGAGAGATTATGTACCACCACCTAAATCGGAGGCGAAACGCTCGCGCTCCACTCCAGCTATGGTCTGCCCGATTTTCCTTCCGCATCTCGGGAAGAGCTTGAACTGACTTATTCTCATTTCAAAGCGAGATGCTCGTGACCGATTTATAACAAGTCGAGACGAGACAGAGGTGGCACCGACCCTCGACCTCATGTCATTGAATCCAACATCGACCTCTCCCGGACACACAGCCCGCCTCGTGGCAGCGACGGGCGTGCCCTTGAATAAGCGCGTGCTAGCGTACCACGAGGCCCCACCGGCCGCATCGGACACAACTCTCACCAAACAGCGTGAGATTGCACGTCCGCTCTATAGTCGACCAGGCAGCCTTCCCTCGTCGTCGGGCGCGGTAAGCAACAGGTCGCGGAAGATCGCGGTGCAACCTGAGCGCGTGCTCGACGCCCCAGGAATGGTCGACGATTTCTACCTCAATCTGCTCTCATGGTCGGTGCAGAACGTCGTCGCTGTTGCTCTCTCCGAGAACACGTACGTTTGGAAGGCAGACTCGGGTGAGGTGGTGCAGATCGGCGAGGCTCCCGAGGGAACGTACGTCTCGTCGGTGGACTTTTCGAATGACGGCGCATTCCTTGGGGTCGGGATCGGCTCGGGCGACGTCGAGCTGTGGGATGTTGAGAGCGGACAGAAACTGCGCTCGATGGGCGGGCACCAGGCGCAGATTGCCGCGCTCAGCTGGCATGGCCATATACTGAGCTCAGCATGTGGCGATGGAAGTATCTGGCATCACGATGTGCGCGTCGCACGACACAAGGTGATGGAGCTCCTCGGACATAGTGGTGAAGTGTGCGGACTCAAGTGGAGAGCGGATGGAGAACTCCTCGCGAGCGGCGGCAATGACAATGTAGTGAATATCTGGGATGGTCGCGTCGGGGATGTCGCCGAAGGTTCGAGGGGTGTCGCCCGGTGGACGAAGCGAAATCATTCGGCCGCAGTCAAGGTAAGCCATTCATGTATCCATTCATTCCTCTTCGTTCGCAGTTTCATTTCCGCCGAGCGCCGTCTCATGCGCCCCTTGCCTTTATAGGCCCTTGCGTGGTGCCCATGGCAGCCGTCCCTTCTGGCAAGCGGCGGCGGCACGAACGATGCTACTGTCCACATTTGGAATAGCACGACGGGGGGAAGACTGCACTCTGTGAAATTGCCGGCGCAAGTGACTTCGATTCAATGGTCGCCGCACAAGAAGGAATTCCTGACGACGCACGGGTATCCGACGAACGCGATCATGGTGCATGCGTATCCGTCGCTGGACCGCGTCGCGGAGATCAGGGACGCGCATGACTCGCGCGTGTTGTTCAGTTGTATTAGCCCCGGGGGCGACATGGTATGCACGGGCGCGGGAGACGAGAACCTCAAGTTTTGGCGGATATGGGAGATACCCCGGCAGAAGAAGAAGGAAGGCCAGGAGGGACGTGGTTTGACGGGATCTGGAATCCTCTCATTGCGGTGAAAGATGGCTGCCTCCAAGTTGGCAAGTGCTACGACACAGGGCAGTACTAGGCTGCAATGGCAGTCCTTCGCGGAACAGTGTGTATAGAGTGTGTTTTCGATTTCTATTGCCGTCATAGGAACTCGACGTTTCTGTGGTTATTTGCAATCCAGCCCAACTCTTTCACAGGCCATGCTTCTCGGCTCAGTTCCCCTTGAGACTGTACTGTAAGCCCATGATACAGAACCTTCCAACACGTCGGTCAGCCCAGCTCTCCACTCTCACCCAGTTCTGACCATATGCTCGCCGCGAACGTAATACAGTCCAGTTAGGCATCATTGAGGTGACGAGGTCGCAACCTCATCGCCCCCTCCTGTTGGCGCTGAGACATTCTGTATCTGTTGCAGATACGATGAGATATGCCTTTACTTTTCATATCGTCGCGTGGGTTGCTGGCATCGCCGTTGACACCTTGTATCCCACCATCATCAGTACCGACATGCTCGCGCGCGTCGCGTCGGGGCTCGCAGCACGACCTACGCCAATTCGAGCACAATCTCATAGCTAATGTAAGTCTGTTGGCATTTAGCTTCCCAGACCCTTGATGAAGGTCCACTCCAGGTATTATCGTTTATTCATGTATCACTACGCTCTCGCTCTTCGTCGCTCGTCGCTCCTGATGGTCAACTCGTCCTGGACAAAAAATCATGTCGGTTCAATACTCGCTTATTCCGATCCATTACTCGATCTCATACATTCCCCCCTCACATTTATTGGCGGGTTATTTCTCTCCTTAACACGTGTACTTGCTCCTCTCCTCCATCCACATGCGTACCCACGTGACACCAAAACAAGCGAATATCGTCCACCCACCGTGCGACACACATGCACTATCTCACGTTAGACCAGAAAAATGTCACTCTGCTCAGATCCGTGATGTCCTGGCTCCGAATGCGGTATCTGGAGCACAGCCAGTCTATGCGCCTATTACTCGTTGGAGGAGTGCGTAACGAGGGTGATTCTGCGCGCGTCAAGGAGTTGAAAGAGTTCGCGGACTCACTACAGGTCTCGGTAAGCAGCCGTCCGTCCCGTTCCCGTTCCTTAATTTACGGTGCCATTGTGCAAACGGTGCAGGAGTACGTAGATTTTGTGGTGAATGCGCCATATCCACGCATCTTAGAGCTCCTCGGCGAGGCTAACTGGTATCAACGTCGTGGGATTTGTGGTGAGTCCTTTCTTTTCCTTTGTCATCGACAAGCAAAGAACAAAAGGATGGCTGATGGGGTTATTGTGGCCCAGGATTAAGGCAGCTGGTGTGATACCCATCGTGCACGCGTCGGGCGGTCCGTTACATGACATCATCGTGCCTGTCGATGGACAGCAGACTGGTATGTGTCATTCGCTGTTCTTACCCTGTCCTCTTTTAATGCATCACGATGTCAGAGGGAGGGCGAGTGGCGATACGGGCGCGTGCGCGGCGATGGGCCACATTGACGTTTTCTAAGTAGGCTTTTGAACGGGGGGTGAGCTCTGAGCTCCTTTTCGGATTTGTGGGCGGTTCGCGCGCGGCCTCAAGATTTGCCTACCGCCTTACGCGAAAATGTGCAATTGATCTGATAAACGAGAAGAACACGAGCCATTCGAGGTTCAGAAGTAAATATGCCACGTCCGATAACGTCGTGTTTTGTCAGGCGGCAGTGCGGCACAACTATTGTGTCGATGACCGCCGTTTCGCGCCCACGCAGTTGGTATCAGTCGACCGCCACTGCCAATGTCGACATTCGCACCTCCCCCTGCGCCTGCAGGTCCATTATCAATGCCATTCACGAAGCATTTATCCCCAGCTGCCAATCTCGCACAGCAGAACCTCGCGGAAAGCGGGGCATTAACAAAGTCGGAGACAAGTGTCAACGTCCACGACCTCAACCGACTCGGACATGTCTGATCGAGAGTAACGGCCAGCTTCGGATGATGAGAATCTGGGAAGATAGGCGTCCCGCCGCCGTATGCGCAGCGCAACGGGGAATTTGACCTCTGGATTGAGTGACGAGGGTTATTGGGAATCTGTGGATATGTGTGGATCAGACAGTGTGGGTTGGATGGGGTGCAGGTCGTCTCGGGGAAGGAGCGTCGCGATAAGTGTAATGTGGTAGTATTATTTTTGAGACTAGTAAGTTACACCTTCAAGCAAGCTTCAAGTTCTACATGGCACCCAGGACGGGAAAGAATGATCTCGTCTAAAGGGAAAACCATTATTGAACCTTGTTACCTGTTCATCTGATACTTACAGTAAGAAATCGCCTCGAAGTGACTTTGACCTGCCCATTGCTTTTCACACTGCAGCTGTGGCCCGCGCCATTGGGAATTGGCTCATACGCGGCGAGATACCAGAGGAGGCGCTCAAAGTTGCTCAACTACCTCGCTGGGCTCAACGTCGCCTGCGCCCGCAAGCCGTGGCACGGGAAGAAGATCAACGTGTTCGAGCATGAGGCAGACAACTTGACCATTTTCGAGGTTTCGTGACCCTAACAAATAAGAGTTGAGCGTGCTGAGAAGTCCAAGGAGCTCTCGATCCTGATGGCGAAAAGACATGCGAGACATCTGCGATACGAGGTCGGATGAGTGATTTGGAACATGAAATTGCATGAAACCGTGCTACAAATACAAAAGAGTAAAACACATGTAATGACATCCTTCACGGAGGCGGAAGCGGAGGTGGAGATGAAAATTGCCTCCAATGAACCGCATTGCTCTCACTCGCAGGATTCATGCTTCTCGTCATGGCTTCAAGAGCCGGCCTCTTGGTTGTGTATATTTCTGCGTGACGATACGACCAGAGCAATAATTTTTGGAATACGTCGTCATCCTTGATTGATTCGAATGTGTCGTGCGATGCTTTTGCACACCAGATATCAAACGCCGTAAAGTTTTTCGCATTCTTGGTAGATGTCCTCGAAGGCTGCTTCCTTGCCGGAGGGTTGATAGTCGTCACAGACGACGTTGATGAGGCAAGGGCAAACACCATGCGAATGATAGGAACGACGTTTGTTTCTTCCTCGTCGAAGAACCCAATATCATGTGGTCGAATCGGATCGAAGAGTGATGTGTCTGGCTCTGCCTTGTAAGCTTTGTCGTTCTTGCTTTGAATAAGGAATGCCGAGACATTCTCCTTCCGCAAAACTTTGTCCTTGTATAAGAACGGGATTATAACGTCGATGGCAGGTTGGCCGTCCGTACAGATGGCAGCTGCACCGCGCGCGATGAGACGCCAAAGAAAATCCCTGCCGATGACTGCACGGTCACGGAATTTGACAAAATGATTGAAGTATATGTTGGAAGAGCAGAATGTATCCGCCAAAGTTCTTTCTGCATCGTCGGAAGTCCTCGCCTTTCTTGGTTGAATGAAGAACCGTGTCATGATGCCTGTTCGCTATCAACGCTTTGATGTAGTCCTTGACCGGAATGATGGAGTGTGATAACTGCTTCACAGCGGCGTCCCGTGCCTCCAGGCATATAGTCATGACGATGAGTTCTCCCCGGCTCCCTTTATCGAGTCCTGGATGTTCTAGTTCGGCTAGTAGACTGCGGGGGAGATCGAAATTGGGATTTGCATAACAAGACAGGAAGCTTCAGCGAGAATGGGTTCCGATGGTGCGATAGCGTAAGCAGTTTCGCGCCCGGGATCGACACGGAGGCATACGCGCATGTGATTTTCTACGAGTGTCCTTTCCCTGTCCTTGGAACTCAGGATCCTCGCGTTGAACTCCAATGGGATGCGAACGGACATGCATGCCAATTTCTGTATTTCGGTGAGCTTGTCATCGTTGCGGAGCACCGGTTTGCAGAGTAATTTTCTGGCTGCGAAGTTGATAATCGATTGCTTGACGTAATCATTACCTTTAGAGTACCGAGATGCAAATCTAACAGTAACTAGTATTAGTTGTTTGCGTACAACGACGAAACATTACACTCACAGGGGGCGACCTAGCGATGCCATGAACTCCTCCGAAGACACCTTGGTCAGCGTCGTCACACCACCAGTGGCCTTTTCGGCCAACTGGTCAAAGCCGAGTTCACAAAATGGGGGAATTAAATCCAATCCTCCTGGATTCGATTGGATGGATCATCTTTAGCTGCTGGCATGAATTGATCTATTTTGCCAGTTGTCGAAAGAAAGATAGAGAAGCAAGGGTATTTGTGAATTTCCCGAAGCGCCCGCCTGAGTTGGGTAAATATGGACCATGGACCATCGGTAGGATCTCCGTCGATCGCCAAAGAATGTGCTTCATCGAATGAGATAATTAGCGCTGGTGAATAATGTTTGTCGACGTTGTAATCCTTGATTAAGGACCGCATTAACTGTTCCATCACGTTGTCGAGATCGTATTTGACTTCACTGCCATTCGCATCCTTAATCGGTTTAAAAGTAAGCTTTGGCGGTTTACCGGGAGACTCGGGAGTTAGTGTTGGCGACCATATCTGTTAGAAGTAATACAATGAGATTAGTCCGGACTCGAAAGACGAAACACAACGGACATACCTGATCTGCAAGCAACATCACTTCCTGATAGAATCGTTTACGATGTTCACCACGACTGGAAAAACTTTGACCCGCCGTCATTAACAGTCGAAATTTTGCTGCCAACGATTCTGCAATCTCATTGTCGTCGGAAGGGCGTGGAATATTGGCTATTTTTGCATCGATTTGTCGCAAGTAATTAAGTAGGATGACAAATAACGCGTATAGAAACGCGCCAGCACGTGTGAAAGCTTCAATCTTGGACTTTGCTGAGAGAAACCAGTCGCGAACATCATTATCTGAGGGAGGAAAACCTGGTGCCAAAGTCAACAACCGGAGAACTGTACATACATTTGAGAACTTACCACTCCAACCTTCACGGAGGCAAAGAGGCACAACTAAGTGCTTTCTCGAAAGCTCATCCACAGTGCGTGACTTCCCCATGCCAGATGACTGGACGATTGATGTAAATCGGGCGTATATGTTTTTGAATTCCCGGAAATCCGCCAAGTATTCATAAAGTAAGTCATGTGCGTTACCAACATATTTGACGCCCCACGATTCCATGGTTGCTGAGATGCAATGAGCCTTAGTTTGACTTGTGATAGAAATGAAACAGACCTAATTCGCTTTCCTGAGCAGCAACAACGTCAGGTGTTTCATCTTCAAATCGCTGAGGCTTTGGTACATCAGGCCACAAAACTTCTAGGGAAATGTTAGTCGATGGTAAATGTATTTTGGACAGGGAACACACCTAGCTGTCGTACTTTCTTGAACGACCTTGCTTTCCAAGCTTCCGTTAATATCCCTGCAATTCGAGGCTCACGCTTGAGCAGTTCCTCTGCTTCACCACGTCCGAGTCTGAGTGGTTTGGGCATGTCGCTACTGATAATTACAAGGAGCCTAGATAATTTAGGCATCTCATCGAAATCTTCCAAGATGCTTGCATCAAGCGACTTGTGATCGTGATCAGTAAATGTATCGCGCTCGGGTGATACCAGGGGAAGGACCGAAGCACCCTCAGGCGTCGTGTCATGCCGGGTCCGCTTTTGAGGCACTGCATCATCTTGACCAGGTGAAGGACGAGCCAAAGGCTTGGAGGTAGTAGCCGGAGAGTGTGATCCTGATGGGAGGGTAAGATTGGAAGACTTGTCCATAGAGAATAAGGATGAGTGCGTGGATGAGTGTGTGGGTGAGTGTACGGAGGGTGAGTGCGTACGAGGCGCCCTTTATAGGGGCCGGTCACGTGGCTGGACAAATTCGCACTCTGTACTGTGATTTGGGATGGCAAACTTCCCAAGGCTACCCGCTTGTCAAGGACACCCGCTCGTCACCGCTCTAGCTCAGATGTCGCAAAGGCCCCACTTACTCCCTCTCACCTCCTATCTGCTCTCAATAATGTGTCTATTTCCTCTCCAACCAAAACTGGCAGTGGCAGATCCTCCAAATATTCCGTCGCCGACATCACCAATCCCTTCATCTCCGAGTCACGTCCTGTTTCTCCCGTGAAGCGTACAACCTCCGGGACTATACAGATCTTAGAATCTCTTCAACGGCAGGCCAGCTCGGGAGTCATCCGAAAAGGCGGCATCGAATCAAAGCTAAATGTCGTATCGAGAGATTATGTACCACCACCTAAATCGGAGGCGAAACGCTCGCGCTCCACTCCAGCTATGGTCTGCCCGATTTTCCTTCCGCATCTCGGGAAGAGCTTGAACTGACTTATTCTCATTTCAAAGCGAGATTCTCGTAACCGATTTATAACGAATCGAGACGAGACAGAGGTGGCACCGACCCTCGACCTCATGTCATTGAACCCAACATCGGCCTCTCCCGGACACACAGCCCGCCTCGTGGCAGCGACGGGTGTGCCCTTGAATAAGCGCGTGCTAGCGTACCACGAGGTCCCACCGGCCGCATCGGACACAACTCTCACCAAACAGCGTGAGATTGCACGTCCACTCTATAGTCGACCAGGCAGCCTTCCCTCGTCGTCGGGCGCGGTAAGTAACAGGTCGCGGAAGATCGCGGTGCAACCTGAGCGCGTGCTCGACGCCCCAGGAATGGTCAACGATTTCTATCTCAATCTGCTCTCATGGTCGGTGCAGAACGTCGTCGCTGTCGCTCTCTCCGAGAACACGTACGTTTGGAAGGCAGACTCGGGCGAGGTGGTGCAGATCGGCGAGGCTCCCGAGGGAACGTACGTCTCGTCGGTGGACTTTTCGAATGACGGCGCGTTCCTTGGGGTCGGGATCGGCTCGGGCGACGTCGAGCTGTGGGATGTTGAGAGCGGACAGAAACTGCGCTCGATGGGCGGGCACCAGGCGCAGATTGCCGCGCTCAGCTGGCACGGCCATATACTGAGTTCAGCGTGTGGCGATGGAAGTATCTGGCATCACGATGTGTGCGTCGCACGACACAAGGTGATGGAGCTCGTCGGACATAGCGGTGAAGTGTGCGGACTCAAGTGGAGAGCGGATGGAGAACTCCTCGCGAGCGGCGGCAATGACAATGTAGTGAATATCTGGGATGGTCGCGTCGGGGATGTCGCCGAAGGTTCGAGGGGTGTCGCCCGGTGGACGAAGCGAAATCATTCGGCCGCAGTCAAGGTAAGTCATTCATGTATCCATTCATTCCTCTATCGTTCGCGGTTCATTTCCGCCGAGCGCCGTCTCATGCGCCCCTTGCCTTTATAGGCCCTTGCGTGGTGCCCATGGCAGCCGTCCCTTCTGGCAAGCGGCGGCGGCACGAACGATGCTACTGTCCACATTTGGAATAGCACGACGGGGGGAAGACTGCACTCTGTGAAATTGCCGGCGCAAGTGACTTCGATTCAATGGTCGCCGCACAAGAAGGAATTCCTGACGACGCACGGGTATCCGACGAACGCGATCATGGTGCATGCGTATCCGTCGCTGGACCGCGTCGCGGAGATCAGGGACGCGCATGACTCGCGCGTGTTGTTCAGTTGTATTAGCCCCGGGGGCGACATGGTATGCACGGGCGCGGGAGACGAGAACCTCAAGTTTTGGCGGATATGGGAGATACCCCGGCAGAAGAAGAAGAAGGAAGGCCAGGAGGGACGTGGTTTGACGGGATCTGGAATCCTCTCTTTGCGGTGAAAGACAAGGTGAAAGATGGCTGCCTCCGAGTTGGCAAGTGCTACGACACAGGGTGCTACTAGGCTGCAATGGCAGTCCTTCGCGGAACAGTGTGTATAGAGTGTGTTTTCGATTTCTATTGCCGTCATGGGAACTCGACGTTTCTGTGGTCATTTGCAATCCAGCCCGACTCTTTAGCAGACCATGCTTCTCGGCTCAGTTCCCCTTGAGACTGTACAGTACTGTACTGTAAGCCCATGATACAGAACCTTCCAACACCTTGGTCAGCCCAGCTTTCCACTCTCACCCAGTTCTGACCATATGCTCGCCGCGAATGTAATACAGTCCAGTTAGGCATCATTTGAGGTGACGAGGTTGCAACCTCATCACCCCCTCCTGTTGGCGCTGAGACATTCTGTATCTGTTGCAGATACGATGAGATATGCCTTTACTTTTCATATCGTCGCGTGGCTTGCTGGCATCCCCGATGGCGCATACGTGCACTATCCCACCATCAGCACCGATATGCTCGCACGCGTCGAGGCTCGCAGCACGACCTACGCCAATTCGAGCACAATCTCATCTTCTACGGCTCTAAGCCACGTCAAGCTAATTCCGACCGAGGGCCAAAGGCCTGAGGGAGTCTATCGTTGTAAATTTTCGCATTTCCTTACTATTGAGTTCCCAGTGTTGCAAAAAATTGGTTTTTATTTTCTGTAGCTTCAACAACACATCACAGCAACTTCAAATTGTACATACTGACAGAATAAAGAATTTCCCATTGTATTCTGATTTTTGCTTATTTGTTTTCCCCTTTATGAATGCTCTGTGCTTTTCACCCCCTTCTGCAAAATTTGTCACACATTGTCACACCAACAGCAACATTCAGCAACTAGGAAGCGGTTGCTGAGTAGTGTTGCGGAAGTTTGGTTCAGTTTGGTTCTCTGAGTAAGTTTGTAGAACCGAGAACTGAACTTTTGGTTCAATAAAGGGGGGTGCTTGAACTTCGAACCAGAACCGTTGGTTCACGTTCGAAAGAGTTCGGTTCCGGTTCTGGAGGGGTTCGGACCAAGATCCAATAGTCGGCTATCGAGCTTCAGCACGCGTTCTCTAGCATTGACTTTTTTAGACATTGACAGTGTACGCGTGGAATCGCCCTCAGAGCAAGCCTCAGAGCCAAACTTGAGACTCGGAGGCAAGCTCGGAGGAGTCGGAGCACGCAGTGGAGCAACAGACCGGGAGGCCGATGACATGTGAGCCTCGCAGTACTCAATCTCACACTCCTTCTACATCGACCACGCGCTCCCTCAGACGACTCACCACACCATCAAACAACCTCAAAAATATCGAGCAAGACCCACATTAGTCAGCCCTTAGCAGACCGGGACACAGCAGTAGCGGCTTGGCCCCCCAGTAACCCCTCAAGACTCGAGTACTACGCGGGCTCACACAGCCAACCCAAGCCTCTCGGACGACCCCAAAGCTGCACGCCATGCGTACCCTCAATGGGGTGTATTGCAGTAACAACCGATACCACGACGCAGGACATGCGACAAGTCCTCAGCCACTCAAGTATTCAACACTTGTTCGCTATCGTGTACTGCGGCCGGTTAGGGTATCACTGTATGGTGTGGACCTTTCACTTGCTGGATGCAGCCGGAGGGTTTCGAACAGTGAAAGGGTTTTGGAATGACATTGACACATTGTAGACTTGTAGTTGTAGCAAGAAAAGGATCTACAGGGAACATTACTGTAAACTAACTAAATTTCATCATCCGTCTCTGTTTCGAGCTCCTCCTGCAGGGCAATCAATGCATCGACATGCTGTGCCGCTTGATGAAGAGCTGTGATGTGCCGATTACGATAAGCGCTCTTGAGGACTTGCAACGCTTCAAAAAGGTTAGGTGACAAATGATTGCGACGAGATGTATCTGTAATACCACCACTGCTGAATGCACGTTCCGAGGGTGTAGCAGAACCTTGAATGGCAAGATAGTCGCGTGCCATTCTCATCAGCGTCGGGTATCTTGAATCCTGATGGCCCCACCACCCAACAACATTGCCTGTCACTTCCGTTTCGGACTCCAAGTACAGGATTAGCTCGTCCCTGGGGTTACCAGTTGCTTTTGCTTCCTTTCGGAAAGATCGCACCGCTTCCAACAGGTAGGAACCACCATATCGAACATTAACACCAGAACCTCCGGAGTTGACACCTATGCCGCCAGCTCGGATACCAGTTGGTTCAGCAGCTTCTGACGTTGTTGGAGTTGGTGCGGCAGATGGTATGTAATACTCATCAAACTTTGGGGCGTTCAGTCGGACTGATGATTGAAAGCGATATCAAAGATATCTGCGTACCACTTCTTCAAGTCGTCTCATACCAGCATCAAACTGCTCCGTCTCCCAGAGATGGCGACAATATCGATCTTTGACAGTGGGGTCAAGAACTAATAAGACGATCAGAGGGCAAATATTTGAAACGAAAAGGAAAGCGCGTACCGAGACATATGAAATATGCGTCGGATGTATCATCGACCTTTCGGTACCACTTTTTGAAGCTTTGTACTCCTTCATTGATCGCATCTCTTACATTCCGATACTGTGGATGAGTGGCCATCGTCTCCCATCGCTTGATAAGAAACTCAAGCGATGGAATAATGCGCCACACAGTTGGCATTTGTTCCCTCGAGAATGTTTGCTGTACATCAGATGGCTCCTGGATTTCGGAAGGTCAGTTACGAAAACAATCCAAATGTTTACCATCCACGCACCCTAAGGACATTACGGATTTCTTCAAGGCGACCCCAATCCTTCTTTGTGAGCTGGAAATCAGCATACAAACGATTCTTTGGCAGATCTGGGACCTTGTCGCTTGCATCTGCTAGGAGCACAAACTGATCGATGCCCTTCATAATAGGCGTAAGCTGAGTCCGGAAAAGCTGTCGAAAGAAAAATGGCGTACCTTGCGTAGCTGTAGGATTCTATCGAGGAACTTGTACAGTGATGCCCATCATGTACGCACCCACAGAAGAAGCTCGAGGGGCTGAATGTTGACTTGGGAACATGAGGACTTGAAGAACATCCTTGCTTGAGGCGACATCCTAATCTTAACACATGTATCGCATACTGATCAGCATTTGTCATAAGTACGGTATTTGTGAAGTACTAATTACCTGCTTCACTAGAGCTAGAGCTTTTCCGAGAGCGTCACCATGTGAGAACTCGACGTCTGTATCATCATTAGATTCTTCTGTGTTCTCAAGGCCTAGCGCAGTAAGCTCGAGGTCGTCGTCGAGCCCATTGTTGAGATTGAGATCTTCATTCTCACTGGCAGCCTGTAATGCTACCCTGACCTTTGTTCTGATCGTGGAAGGGGAAGTGGGTGCGACAGTCTCCACAAAATGCTTGCATGCGATGTGGAGTGAATGTTCCATACACCTGTGAGTATTAGATCAGCTCAACAGTTCGGTGTGGGTTCGCACGAGTGACACGAGTGACGCAACATACAATATATCTTTTTCTCTAGCGCTCCATCCTTTTTCGGAGGTCTGAAGCATCATCTCCAGCTCACGTAGAGTCTTACCATTCACAGCAGCACCATCACACGTAAACCAGCCAACCTAAAATCACTTTGAGAAGGATTTGAACAACGAACATGGTGAAACAACTCACCTTTCCACGCAGCCCATATTGGTTGACAACATCGATTAGTATATTTGCTATGTTTTTCCCTGTATGACGACCCTCGACATGTTTGAATGCGAGTTGGACCACCCTAAGTTCCCACTCTCGAGGTTTGTCAACAGGAGCATCGATGTAGTGAGCGGTAACTGATAGATATGGATCCCCAGGGTCTGAAGTCCACATGTCAAAGGTGAATGATACCTTGCTTGGTAGCGACTGTAAAAGGATGAGATTAGGACTGCAGCAGCGACTGCCACCCATTGGCAATGGCAATGAGAGCATACCTCTATCTTCTTGTGCACCATCAGCTTCACTTCACCAGCACGTCGAATGATATCCTCACGCAACTTGTCTTGCTTGGGGATATCTTTTTCATGTAGACTTGGCCGGCAGTACTGCAGAAGATCCCTGAAACTATCACATTCAATTAGACGGAGAGCCTATGTACCATGAGTAATGGAGATTGTCAGAGAAAGGCAAACAATATCTTGCTTACTTCATCTTCGCGGACAATGAGTCCAACTATGTAATCAAGAAGGCCAGCGACACAGAATGGTGGCTGTTTTGGTGTTCGTGATACAATGGAATCCAGGTTCATTTGCTGAAGCCTGTGCATGACATTGAGCGCTGGGCATCACATCAAGATCTGATAGTCTTACCTATCACCGCTCGAGTCAAGTGGGATACGGGACAGTGCCCGTGGGTGAGTGGGAATCCCCAGAGCAGCGCAACATTTCATATACACCTCAAGGTGATCCTGACGTCGAGCTATATGCATCCGCAATGTTGTTGTGCTCCCTGTTAAGAAGCATGCCCTCTTCTCAACAGATATGTCATCTCTGTCATAACTGTGAGTTGCGACGAGCTGTGAGCAGTGCAAACATGAGAGCTTACAAGCAAAGTTTGCACCAATGTCCATCCTGAATCTTTCCGGTGTCAGGGTTTTTGTATTCCTTGTCGCGTCTGAAGATTGTTCGTATATCTGCAGTCGGGACCTTGGATACTTTCGCATGAGTAGCCTGGAAGTTAGTCAATCAGAAAATGACAATATTTGACGGCACTGCTACACATACCTGATGGTCGGCATCTGCCATGGATTGCAATACTTCATATTCGTTTGGCCAATGTTCCATCTGTTCCGCATCAGAACTCTCGCAAGGTTGAGAAGAGAGCTCTGCGATGCTAGTGTCGCCATTGTATTCATCGCCAGAATCATTGCTAGAGTCTGTGTCGACCTTGAGAGCAACACGACGTGATGGCGGAGATGGTGGAGCCTTTCGTTTGTAGTTGGCAGATGGATTCCGAGTCAGAGTGGTCGGGGCAGATGATGGAGCGGCTGGTTTATTCATCGCATTGTTTGGGTCAAGAATGCGAGCAGAAGGTCGGAGGGTACGAGCAGAGCGGCGGGAACCTGCCGCCATTATGCCAGTGGCTGGAGCAGGATGGCCGGTGAAGAATGGATGGATGTTCGGAGGTGTCAATGATGTGGAGGCAACAGGAGGGATCGGAGTCTTTGGAGATGCCTCGTCTACATCGTACTCCCATTCAATCTCAGAGGCATCTTTCAGAGTGCCATCCGAGCGAACAGCACAGCCGAGATAAGAGGAATCACCCATGGATACAAAATAAAGTGATGATGATTACTACGGCCAAGTTTGCGACTCCTTTTAATGTGTAAGTCTCAGCCGTAAACAGCACGTTAAAGGGAAAATAATTGCCTGCAACAGTTTATGAACATGTTTGGTGCGGCTCGAGGAATAGTTGGGACCATCCCTGGGATGGCTGCGCCGCTGCGCCGCTGTGCCGCTGCGCCGCTGTGCCGCTGCGCCGCTGTGCCGCTGCGCCGCTGTGCCGCTGCGCCGCTGTGCCGCTGCGCCGCTGTGCCGCTGCGCCGCTGTGCCGCTGCGCCGCTGTGCCGCTGCGCCGCTGTGCCGCTGCGCCGCTGTGCCGCTGCGCCGCTGTGCCGCTGCGCCGCTGTGCCGCTGCGCCGCTGTGCCGCTGCGCCGCTGTGCCGCTGCGCCGCTGTGCCGCTGCGCCGCTGTGCCGCTGCGCCGCTGTGCCGCTGCGCCGCTGTGCCGCTGCGCCGCTGTGCCGCTGCGCCGCTGTGCCGCTGCGCCGCTGTGCCGCTGCGCCGCTGTGCCGCTGCGCCGCTGTGCCGCGCGCCGCTGGCCGCTGCGCCGCTGTGCCGCTGCGCCGCTGTGCCGCTGCGCCGCTGTGCCCGCGCCGCCCCGCCGCTGCCGCGCGCCGCTGTGCCGCGCGCCGCTGTGCCGCTGCGCCGCTGTGCCGCGCGCCGCTGTGCCGCTGCGCCCGGCCGCTGCGCCGCTGGCCGCCCGCGCCGCTGCGCCGCTGTGCCGCGCGCCGCTGTGCCGCTGCGCCGCTGTGCCGCTGCGATGATCAGCTTCAAGCAGTTGCTCTAGATTAATGGTGGATCCACTTCAGAGGCGGCGGGGAAACATCAAAACTCTCATGGGTGTTAGGAATGCCGCACCGAATGCGGTTGGTAACTGATTCACAGAATCGCATATCGCAAGAAAAGGTAATATATTAATTCGTAAATAGAAGGAGATGTACAGTATCGATCGATTCAACAGACAAGTTGCATCACTTGAGTGATAGCAGGTACTAGTTCAATGCGTTGATGGAAGAGAAGTACAGGAGCCCGCCGCCCAGGGGTGTGGGTTCTCATGCACGCGAGCGATGCATCGTGCACGCGAGCGACGCATCATGCACGTGGGCAATGTGTCGTGCAGGCGAGCCACGCGTCATGCACGCGGGCGATGCGTCGTGCACACGGTTGATGCATCGTGCATGGGGTCATGAGGCAGAATGTAGGGGATGGAAAAGTGACACAGGGTGTGCCAGGGAGCGGTGCAGTGGTTGCAGGGGAGGGCGCGGTCGCGGTCGCAGGTGCAAGGGGCCAGGGGCATAAACACAGAGGCAAAAGATGAGAGAAGTCCCGGAGTTGAGCATACTAGCCCGGGATCAATTGGGTGCCACGCCGCATGGCAGACATATGCAGTGCCAGTGCAGAAGGTGGAAGCCACGGAACGGAGTCAATGGACATCAAACACAGAAGAAGGCGGAACGCTTGGCGGAACGGACAACTTGAAGAAGGCAGAACGGACAATGTCAGACATCAAACACAGAAAACGGGGTCATGAAATCAGTGGTTCGAACGCGTTCGGACATGTTCATCTTTCCCTGTCATAAGGGGAACCATGAACTGAACGTTGGGTTCAGTTCGGGAATTTCTTCACTTGTAGAACCAGACCGTTGGTTCCGTTCGGGGAGGTTCAGGTTTGAACCGAAGTTCTGAACTGAACTTCCGCAACACTATTGCTGAGTCGCGTCAGTTGGGTCACTGGTAACTCGGGTTGCCCATGATGCCGGCTGGCAAAACCCGAAATCATCACGCTTTTGTCACTCTCGGAGACCCTCAAAATGATATTTTGTTCTAGTTTTTGATCAGGTGTGTTTCATCCCCTCAAATCAATAATTTGCAACCTCAGAGGTGTATTCTAACATGCTAGCTGAACGGAATGAAGTGGGATTATCGACATCGCTGGGATCTGGGGGTCAAGGACCTCACATTTCAGCATACCTCCTCTTTTTAGTCCCACCATACTACAATTGTTTAACAGATCTTTTGTTTTTCTCTTGATCTAATATCTATAGATGCTACTTTACATACTGTATTTTTTTGGGTAAAAATGATAATGGGAATGTGGTGATCGAGTCCAATCTTTTCAATTTGCAACAGTAGGGTCATTTGCAACACTAGTAACGTGATAGTATTTGGGCCGTAACGTTCGTTTTTTGTGGCCTTGTTTGTTCCTTGTGTGTATCTGTTTGTTGCATCTGCCAGTCGGATGTTCTCATTCCAGCCATCATCCACTCCATTTCATCGTCCGCTCCCATTGAAGACCATGACATGTACAACGAGCCCCACAAGCACAATGGTCCATACGTGTGGCTCCCTTCTGCCCCCCACCATCCTGCTTGTGGCTGCCATCTGCGCCACCAATTGAATTGTGCGGTGATGTCCACCATTTCATATTTGTCGCTCGCTGCTAGTTTTGATTCCCCACTGTCCTGGTTAGGGTGAGTCCGTCTCCACTTTTATACACATGCTAGCAGTCTGTGACGACTAGTTGCTCTTCTCCCCAGTCTTTAATGCGCCACAGAGGTCTCATGGGGTGCTACTCTATTGTCAGACTGATGCGCTCCATCGGACTGTCCCTGCATCGGGTGCGTGATGTATGTCCTTCTCGATCTTGCTGTACCTCCCTGCCGCCACCCGTCAATATGTGCAAACAGTCAAATGCCGCATTCTGTGCTTTTTTACTGTATTTCCCTAGATTTTGTTATTGGCAACGCTGCAGCGGTGACAGGTTATGGATCATGCGATGCTCTTTGAGCGTTCCATGTTCCGAGTCTTTTGTTTGATGAGCTCAGGGTCATGCCCTTGTGTCAGGGGGAGCAATGTGTGTTCTCCATATAAAACAACTATGCGTCGGTCGCATTGCCGCTTTTCAAGCAACCATCCTTTCGATTGCTTTATCATGTCTTCCTGCACCATTGTTGGCTTTTTTGAGCTGACACATGGCATTCGCACGTGCACAGACATTAAGAAGGCTGATGGCACGACGTTGGCAACATGGCACGTCTACGATGACACTTCTGTGATCTGTTCAGATTCTGTGTCGCTCCCTGCTGAACTCCGCTGATGCGCCGCAGGCACGGCAGCACGCGCAGATATGCACCTAGCGAGGACTTAGAGACAGGAGTCCGACGCAGCGGAGCGATGGACCGCCGGGCCGACGGAGTGACAACACGCGCGCTCCAACCTCCCCTCCAACTCATCCCCTCATTCCGACGGCCGCGCGCCTTCTCCGCCCGCTCCGATTGCCCTGAAACTTGGCAGGAACGTCGAGTCCAGGTGATACGACGCGCTCACAGCGAATCGGAGCGCGTCGTCGCGCGGACCGCCCTCAATAACACCAAAACCACCTTAGTGGTCTTCAAGTCTCTCACAGCGCGTGCGGACATCTCGGAGTTGTACAAACAACTTCCCCGAGTAGGACTAGTCTTGGTACGTCGCCCCTGCCACGTAGAAGGACGCCTGACATCGCGCGTCGCGTTGCAAGGCCCAGGAGCGGGCGCGCGTGGAACGGAGTGCGCGGACCGATCGCCCGCGGCGGAGGTCCTCAAAACAGGTTAGGAGCGTAGAATAGGGTCGCCAGCGCGCACAGACCAAGTAGCTAGTATATTAGTTAGAAGATGTACTCAGTTACAGCCAGAATCCAGCTGGGAGCCGTGTCTCCTATAGTTCTCACCGTAACCCCTCCGTTTCCAATCCGTTTCCCTTCGTTCCGGTCTCATTCTCATCGTCTCCGTCGCCTCTCCGTCGCTGGTCGCGTCGCTCGCCGCCAGCTTAGCTCCCGAGTGAGCTACAAGTCCTTTTCCGTCGTCGCCGGTCCCGTGTGACCGGAGTGCCCGATAAGGCAACTCCCTTTCCTGCGCTTCCGATCCAGAAGTGCTCCGCCTCCAGCGAACCCTCAGCTCTTAGTCTCTCGCTCGCGTATAGCGGGGACTCAGCGCATCATTTTGGTGGCCAACGTGGGGAGGTCGGAAATACAGTATTTTCTGGTCCCTCTACGTCTCAGCTCGTTCCGCGCAACGCGCGCGCCTCCCACAGTCCTATATCCAATCAAAAACTTTGTCGCGTCGGCCAACCTCGCAACAGTCAGCGCCACCAGCTTCACAGCCTCCCCCTCGTCTCCGCCAGTCTTGCGCAACGTGCGCGCCTACTCCATCGTATTTCCAATTGAAAATTTTAGAGTCGGCCAACCCTACAACAGTCAGCGCCACAAATCCGGACAGTTTGCGCTAGCCCGATCGGGATGCCTCTCTCAGACCTCCCTGCGTGCAGAGAGGAGACCGCCCCCTCCTTCCTCGATGACCAGCCCGATGAGCTGGAGAGGTACTTCGAAGACCTCCACACCCTCTTCCTCTGCCACAATGTCGCCGACCAACAGGACCGCAAGGAGGCGGCCTGCCGATATACCAGCATCCGCACAGAGCAGCTGTGGAAGACTACCAGCATGTGGTCGGACCCAGCACAGTCCTTGACGACTTCAAGACCGAAGTCAGCAAGCTATACCCCGGCGCGCTAGGCAGCCGATCCCATACCCTCCAGGAGCTGGAGCGGACCATCGCTCGTTATGCGCGCATCGGAATCCAGAGCTCCGCCGAGCTAGGCGAATACTATCGCCAATACCTCCTCATCACCCGCTACCTTATCCCCGGAACAGCATCTCCGCCATCGAGCAGTCGTGGTACTTCTTCCGAGGCCTGTCGCCAGCTCTGGAGGCGCGCGTCCAAGAGCGCCTTCAGCAAAAGTTTGTCGACCACCTCCCAGATGACCCTTATCCCCTATCCGACGTCTTCGAAGCTGCTAACTACGTGATCATGAGCACCGCGTACATGCCATTCGCGCCGCCTCAGCCGCCTCAGCCGCCTCAGCCGCAAATACTTCCGATAGTTGCCCCCGCACCCATTCAAACCTCAGTACAGGTCAATGCGCTCTCCGTCGTCATGGACGAAATCGCGGAGCAGATCAAGCAGACTGTGCAGGACCAGCTCGCGGCCGCAGCTACGCAGACGAGCGCGCCTGGAAGCAGCACCTGCAGCTTCTGCGGCGCCGCAGGTCACTACATGCGCGAGTGCGAGACTGTAGCCACCTTCATCCGCGCAGGCAAGTGCAAGCGGAGCGCGGAGGGCAAGATTGTCCTCCCGACCGGAGCTATGGCTCCGCACGGCGCCCCTGGCACCCTGTTGCGCGATCGCATTGAGGATTGGCACCAGCGGAACCCTGGCCAAGCGCAAATGTTCTACGGAATAGCAGGCGCACCTCCGGGCAGCCCTAACAGGCAACGTCGCCCCAACTCCGCAGAACGGAACGCCAGCCAGCGCGACACAGCCGCCTCCGCAAGGACCTACGTCCAGCGACCGCGCAGCCCCCCTCATCCCACTCCGAAGCCCAGTACTCGCCCCCCGTACCGATCTATTCAAGTCCGCAGCGTAGCGGAACCACAGCAGCAGAAGGACACGCCTCCGCACCTCGCCCAGTACTCCGTCGCAACAGAAGAACGCGCGGAGCCGCCAGCTCAACAGGAGCCCTCCCATATCCCTATCCCGACACCCCGACGAGTACACGCGGCGGCAGCAGAGGCCGCACAGAGCAACAGAGCCGCTGACACAGTCTCGGAGCGCATTCTGGAGGCCCCCGTCGTCGTCACCCAGCGAGAGTTGCGTGCGATAGCGCCCAACGCTTGGGCACAGGCCGCCAGTGGGTCCAAGAGAGCGCGCGAAGAACAGCCGCTCTTCATGATGCTGGAAGACATCCTTGGCGACGCATATGAGCCGGACATGTCCAGAACGACCGCGCGGAGCGCCAGGCTCGCGCAGATCACCAACGACTACACAGCGGCCGCGCTAGCCCATTCCCAGCCAGACGCACCCCCCCCTCATATTCCCTTCCGTTCCAACACTTCCCAGTCCGACCAGTCTCCGCGAAGTTGCGCCAGAGTGCGCAGGCTCACCCCCCGCCCGACACAGAAAGATCGCGCCCAGCAAGCTTGGCCGAGTACGAGCACATCTCTCTCTCCAAAGTCGGAGCGAGACCGATTCGCCCGTCCAGCCACACCGACATCTGCCAGAACAAGCCGCCGCTGCCAGAGCAACAAGCAGACGAACCCAGGTTCGCGCTGCAGAACATCGCGACCAAGCCCAGCCACAGGCGAGAGTCCGAGAGCTCTCCCCCTCCCATCCATTCAGTGCAACCGCCAGTCGCCAAAGAGGCGACTCCGCCGCCCGTTGTAGCCGAAGCGCCCCCATCGCCCCCTGTAGCCCAGCAGCAGCCTGCTCCGCCGTCGTTCCGCCCCCTCCGTTTTGAACCTTTCAGTTCCCTCCTCACATCCTATCGCGTACCCGCCTCACTCTCCAGCCCCGTCTGCGTCCAGACCTCCGTCGCCAATCACCGCCACAGCCACATCAACCCACGCGCAAACCGTCGCCAGCCGACACGGCGGAACCAGCGCGCTCCACCACCCCCATAGAAACCGTCCTAGCACAAGCCCTATCCCCAGCCGTGGACCCAGAGGGCTCAGAAGAGCGCGCGAACAAGAGCACAGAGGAACCAGAAGAGCCGGAGCGAGAAGAGGAGCCGCAGGAAGACGAGCTGAGCGATTACGCCAGTCAGTCTTCACCCTCATCGTCATTCCCAGAGACAAGTCCGCAGCGTCGCCCGTCCGCGCTCGACTTCGTCGCGCCCCTAGCGGAGTCGCTCCGAGCGGAGTTATCCGCCATCCAGGACACGATCGCCCAGACAGGCAGGACCGCGCACACATATAGCGCCGCACTTGCAACCCTGGAAGACGAGGTAGATGCGCTCGTCGCGCTAGCCAGCGACCTCGACCACTGCACCGGAGATAGCTCAGAGCAGGAGCACACAGAAGGGTTCGGAACCCTCATGGACAGGCTCGGAGCGCTCATGGGTTCAGCCCGCGCAGTCGAAGAAAGCGCCGCAGATGGCGCAGCGAGCAACACTGACCGGAGCGCAGAAGACCCGGAAGAGCCGGAGCAGGAAGAGGAGTTGCCGGACAACGAGCGAAGTGACTGCCTCAGCCAGTCTTCGCCCCCATCTTCGTCCCCGGAGCTCGATCCCTCACCTTGTTGCCCTTCCGCGCTCGACTTCGTCGCACCCCTAGCGGAGTCGCTCCGAGCGGAGTTGGCTGCCGTACAGGACACGGTCGCCCAGACGGGCAGCACAGAGCACAAGTATAGCGACGCCCTTGCCACCCTAGAGGATGAGGTCGACGCGCTCGTAGCGTTGGCTAGAGAGCTCGACCGCCGCGCAGAAGCCATCTCGGAGCAGGAGCACGCCGCTGGGTTTGGAGCCCTCATCGACCGCCTCGGAGCGCTGATGAACTCCGCCCGCGCGGTCAAGGACAGTGCAGAAGGCAACGCAGAGCCCGACGACACCCCCGCAGACGACATCGCAGCCCGACTCCACGTTGGAACTGCCGAAGAAGACGAAAAGCGCGACCGCGGTCGCAGCAGCAGCAGCATAGGCGAAGAGGGAGAGCTCAGCGCTCTCAGTTGGGAGGAGATACCCTCCTCCGCGTACATACCCCCCCACCATTATAGTTTATCGCGCCCCGGACCCCGTACCATACCAGCAGACATTTCCGCCTCATTCCTCCTTTCGTCCGTAGATCCGCCGCCCCCTAGTATACCATCGGACAATTACAGCGCCCATACTTGTTTATATTCCCCCCATACCCGCGCAGATACTAACCCGAAGCCGAGGACGGCTTTTTTTTCAGTTGGGAGGAGATTGGGGGTAGCGCGCAATCAGGCACGCCCTCAACGAAGACCCTCGCCCCCGCGCCATCGGAGCGCCGCCTCCGCACCACGATCGCCCCACAGACACCCTCAGCAGCCCACCACGTCGCCTGGAATGCGCATAGTGCGCTGCCAGAAGAAGATCAAAGCATTCCCGGTAGCAAGACAACAAGTATTCAAGCCACCCGTGAGATTCCAGTACCGACGCCAGCCCCGACGCGCACACCCTCACCCAGACACCGCCGACAATCCCCAGCCGCTCATGCCAGCCCTCTACCCCTCGATCCATGCGCTACAACTCCATCAGTGTCTGATGGAGGCGATCTCGAAGCGCCAGAACTCCGACCACCGCTCAAGCAAACAAGACGATTTCTCCGAAGATGAAGGCGACACAGTCATCGCCAGCGCGCTCACCGCAGCCTTGCACGAGAAGTCCACCACCACAGAGAGTCCCGTCGCCAACACAGAGAACCGCATCAAAGGAGACACGATGAGCTCAGAAATGGCTGACCCAGGTAGTCCGCCCCTCGTCCCGACGACTCCGCACGTGCCCGCGGAATTCAAGACTCAAGCGCTACGATCCCCCCTCCTAGTCCGCCTTCCCCATCGCAGTATCAGTCGCGCGGAGCAGTACGAGGTTGCGTTCTATCATCGACTCCACTCCATCCCCCTGAAAAGCAGCGCCGTCCAAGTCTTCCCCAGAGTGCCGCAAGTACGCGCGGACTTAGTCGCTCAGTCACCACGCGCTCAGGGTCTCGTTGGCCACTCCTACAACATCGCAAAGCGCGCAAGCACACGCCGGAGTCAGGCCACCCGCATTCAAGTCCACTTCCCCCTCCCCCAGATTATGCGATTTCTCCTTCGGACCTTCCCTCAGAGCGCCGCATTCGCGCGCGGCTCTAGATCCGCGAACCCAACACAGCGACAATACCAGCGCGCGCCGTCGCGGACTGGCATACCCCACAGAGCCCCGCGCGACCACGCAAGATGGTCAGTTCTCCCGGACAGGCAGATAGCGCTCCAGGTTCGAGCCTCTTTCTTAGCGCAGCGCGGCAGCAGGTCGTCACTCCAACGCGCAGGGACTGAGGACAGTCCATATCTCAGTTGGGAGGAGATGATGCGCCGCAGGCACGGCAGCACGCACAGATATGCACCTAGCGAGGACTTAGAGACAGGAGTCCGACGCAGCGGAGCGATGGACCGCCGGGCCGACGGAGCGACAACACGCGCGCTCCAACCTCCCCTCCGACTCATCCCCTCATTCCGACGGCCACACGCCTTCTCCGCCCGCTCCGATCGCCCTGAAACTCGGCAGGAACGTCGAGCCCAAGTAATACGACGCGCTCACAGCGAATCGGAGCGCGTCGTCGCGCGGACCGCCCTCAATAACACCAAAACCACCTTAGTGGTCTTCAAGTCTCTCACAGTGCGTGCGGACATCTCGGAGTTGTACAAACAACTTCCCCGAGTAGGACTAGTCTTGGTACGTCGCCCCTGCCACGTAGAAGGACGCCCGACGTCGTGCGTCGCGTTGCAAGGCCCAGGAGCGGGCGCGCGCGGAACGGAGTGCGCGGACCGATCGCCCGCGGCGGAGGTCCTCAAAACAGGTTAGGAGCGTAGAATAGGGTCGCCAGCGCGCACAGACCAAGTAGCTAGTATATTAGTTAGAAGATGTACTCAGTTACAGCCAGAATCCAGCTGGGAGCTGTGTCTCCTATAGTTCTCACCATAACTCCTCCATTTCCGATCCGTTTCCCTTCGTTCTGGTCTCATTCTCGTCGTCTCCGTCGCCTCTCCGTCGCTGGTTGCGTCGCTCGCCGCCAGCTTAGCTCCCGAGTGAGCTACAAGTCCTTTTCCGTCGTCGCCGGTCCCGTGTGACCGGAGTGCCCGATAAGGCAACTCCCTTTCCTGCGCTTCCGATCCAGAAGTGCTCCGCCTCCAGCGAACCCTCAGCTCTTAGTCTCTCGCTCGCGTATAGCGGGGACTCAGCGCATCACTGCAAGTATAGTCCACCGAAGGAGCCTATCCTGGCAAACGACACCGTTGCTTTTGTTGTTGCCAAACTGAACGTTCCTCAGGCTGCCGGAAAGGAGTCAAAGGACCCGGAACCTCAGACTGGCAATGTTCTCCTGGAGGCCTTGCATGTTGTTCCTATCCCTGGAGACCCCACGGTTGACGGTTATCAGGCGCATCTGCCAGACTTCATTAGGCTGCTTATCTTTGCGCTCAGCACCATTGCGGCCAACCCTGAAGGCCCTGCAGACGGTGTTGTCACATTCCCGCTTGCTGTGTTTGACTTCGTTCGAGGTGGCATGAAAGAATGTACTTTGCGGTATGTACTTTGCGTGCTTGTGCTCACCGCAGACCCCGCTTCATAAGATTCTGATTCTATTTGTCTTTTAAGATGTATCTTGGACAAGTCTGCGCCTCGGTGGAGGAACCTTCTGATGCCGAGACAGGGTGCAGTTATCGAGTTCATGGGGCGATGTTCTGAACCGACAGCGATAGGCCATTTGTTTGTCGACGTTGAATCCATCGTTTTCTGCACCACAGCCACCACTCCTTCGTCGCCCTCCTCGCCCTCCTCACCCACTGCCAATCGGGGGCAAGATCGGGGCAGCAACAACTCGAAGCGTCGCAAGTTTGGTCCCCGTGCTGCCCCTCGTGATGCTCTCGTCAATGAGCCTGTCATTTTTACCAACTTGGAACACAATGCAAACTGTGAGGAAAGGCTAGTACTCTGCTGACTTTATTTCCTTTCTTAGTTGTGTTCTACTGTAGGCCAGTGGTTCTTCACTCCTGCTTACTAGATACCTTCTACTTTAGGAAGTAGCCCCTGTCTAGGATAGGGTAGTAGCCACTGTACCCCTCCTCACTCCCTTAACTTGACCTCTTTGTCCTGCCCCATATTAACTCTGCATAAGATTAGTATGTGAGAGTCTTTGTGCCCTTTGAGCCGGCCTCACCCGTGGCGAGGAGCAAGTGTATCCCTTTTCTGCCTTCCTGGACACTCCCTTGAATAAAGGGCTGTCCCCTCTCCCCTCACAGCTCTCAGATAGAGCTCAGTCACTCCTTTCAACCCATTTCCCTGGTTCCATACGACCCTGCTTATGACACAAACTCTATTTCGTGAGTGCTGGACCACCAGCGTGTTATCTTTTTTGGGATTTATCTCGTTGACATCTCTGTGGCTTCCTGTGTAGACTCACTCCATCTCAACCTGGCCCATCCTCCCAAGTGTTGCAAGGTCTCTCAGTACTCGATAGTGAAGGACATTGTGATGCGTATGTTCTTTCCTTTATGTTCTTTTGAACGCTGAATGATTTCCTGTCCCGGGTTCCAACTTGAAAGAGACTTGATGCCGCCTCTCGCAATCCAACCTGCTGCCTCTTCTTTTGACACATTGGCCATGCAGCGAGTACCTGATGTGTCAAACATCGACGATTCTGCGCCATCGACGTGCTCAAAGGGCAAAAGGAGGGCCCAGTGAGGTGAAGGTCAAATATTGACCGTCGTGCTCCGTCAACGTGGTTGAAGGCCAAAAGGAAGGCCTGATGTTGATTGTATGTTGTATAGTATGATGTGGCTGCTTCGAAATAGCTTTCTTCTTCTCGTGCCTGCAGTGTACAAGTAGTAGCATCAGACTGTCAGCCTCTAAATTGCAGTTGCCTTTAACTTCCGACTCGGAGTCGATTGGCACATGATTCCTAACTGAGTCTTCAGACTCTTCCGATGCAAAATGAAACTTGGTGATGATTGTGTTCTCGAGCACGTACAACAATGCTAAAAACCGCTACTGTACAACGATGGAAACTTCTGCTCAAGCTGCTCGGCTTGAAGCGGCTGTGGCTGCTGCAATGCGATGTAGGCGGCAAAACTCTTCACGCCTTGCTTCAACATGTTTGCCGTTTCCAATGCTCTGGTAACAATCCAAGTCAAATGGGCGGATTCGCAACCCGTAAAAACTCTTGGCCCGTGAAAGCGCGATGAAAGTGAGACCGGAGGCAAATTCCTTGTGTCCAAGATCGATCGTCACTCGCTCGATCGTCATCCCTTGAGCCTTGTGGATTGTGATAGCCCAGGCCAATGTAAGTGGGATGCCACTGCTCTTGCCCGTCCGTATTTGTGTGATCGGAACAACAAAAGGCTGCCCTGGTGATAATGCTGGACCGCGGTACCCTGGAAATTCCACCATAATGATGCGTGCATCACATCCATCTTCTGGTTTGAGGATGCCGACCACCTTGCCACATGCGCCGTTGACCAGACCTGCTTCGGTCCACAGATTGACCATCAGCATGACCTCCGCACCAAGGCATACATTTGTGGCCCATCGCTCCCAATCTGTTCTCCTTCCAAGTCATCGTCTTCGATGGCACACACAGAGTCTTTACTTTGAGTAATCCGTATGATGGGAGTAAAGCCACTCAGCTTCTCGTGATTTATGTGGTTCCGTATGTCATTCATCGCAACGATGTACTTGCTTGCATCGAAAAGCTTGTTGTCTGCACGGGAAAGGCGGCATGTGCGCCGGCTCTGCAGCCAGCTTCAGTCCTCTTCGATACCGTTGCAATTGGCAACTCTCTTCAAGAGCTCGCAAAATCGTTTTTGGGTTTCATCATTTCCAACTTGCCGAAATGGTTGATCGAGTTCGATGACATTCTTAAACAGGTGGAACCGTGCCGCCAGATGTTTTTTAGGTCCTCGAAGGGCATATACTGGCTGTGCAAGAACAGGTGCAAGCTGCGCCGGATCCCCACAGAGCACGATATTAAGGCCACCAAATGGCTCAGGTACTTCTGGATATATCTTCCGCAGTTGGCTGTCCAATGCGTCGATGTTACCGATGCTCAAAAATGAGTACTCGTCGATGATGAGTAACTTGACATCTCTCATAACCATTTGAACCCGATGGAGCCGCTGTCCTGACAAGTTCCGGTTCAAAAGGCACAGCAGAGAAAACACTGTGGATCCCCGAATGTTGGCTGCTGCAATTCCTGTAGGAGTGGTGACCTTCAGAGACTCCGCACAGTTTTTCTCATCAAACAGATAACGAATCGCGTTGATCAGGAATGACTTTCCTGTTCCGGCAGTGCCGATGACAATGAGCAACAGCTGCTCAGCTTGAGAGTGCCCAAACATATGATCATGAATCAAGTCGAATGCGGCGCTGATGCGCCGCAGGCGCGGCAGCACGCGCGGATATGCACATAGCGAGGACTTAGAGACAGGAGTCCGACGCAGCGGAGCGACGGACCGCCGGGCCGACAGAGCGACAACACGCGCGCTCCAACCTCCCCTCCGACTCATCCCCTCATTCCAACGGCCGCACGCCTTCTCCGCCCGCTCCGATCGCCCTGAAACTTGGCAGGAACGTCGAGCCCAAGTGATACGACGCGCTCACAGCGAATCGGAGCGCGTCGTCGCGCGGATCGCCCTCAATAACACCAAAACCACCTTAGTGGTCTTCAAGTCTCTCACAGCGCGTGCGGACATCTCGGAGTTGTACAAACGACTTCCCCGAGTAGGATTAGTCTTGGTACGTCGCCCCTGCCACGTAGGAGGACGCCCGACATCGCGCATCGCGTTGCAAGGCCCAGGAGCGGGCGCGCGCGGAACGGGGTGCGCGGACCGATCGCCCGGAGCGGAGGTCCTCAAAACAGGTTAGGAGCGTAGTATAGGGTCGCCAGCGCGCACAGACCAAGTAGCTAGTATATTAGTTAGAGATGTACTTAGCTTACAGGTAGAATCCAGCTGGGAGCCGTGTCTCCTATAGTTCTCACCATATCTCTTTCATTTCCGATCCGTTTCCTTTCGTTCCGGTCTCATTCTTGTCGTCTCCGTCGCCTCCCTGTCGCTGGTTGCGTCGCCCGCCGCCAGCTTAGCTCCCGAGTGAGCTACAAGTCCTTTTCCGCCGTCGCCGGTCCCGTGTGACCGGAGCGCCCGATTAGGCAACTTCCTTTCCCGCGCTTCCGATCCAGAAGTGATCCGCCTCCAACGAACCCTCAGCTCTTAGTCTCTTGCTCGCGTATAGCGGGGACTCAGCACATCAGCGTGCTGCTGCTTCGATAAAGCTGAGCGTGGAACAGGAACGATAGGTGGAGGGGAAGTTCAGTTGACGCTTTTGTGTTGGGTATCCACGAAAGCAAATGATCGAATGAAAAACCCTGCCAGTTGGCTGGCCAAGGATGGATGATGTCCAGTTCACGCATGCCGAGCAA